>PVJL010007353.1:49575-79403 GCA_004026885.1 Lyroderma lyra | reverse complement strand
TACTTCCCTTGCCTTTGAGGTCAGGTTCATGAAGTCTTCCTTGAATCCTAGGTCTATAAGTTTAGTACCTATGTCTTCTTCTATACAGTTTATTGTTGCAGGTCTTATATGAAGGTCTTTAATCCATTTTGAGTTAATTTTTGTATATGGAGAGAGTTCATAGCTCAGGTTCATTCTTTTGCATATGTTTTTCCAGTTCCAGCGTTGATGTTTGACAATACACACATCAGCCAAGCTCACCAGAGCCTTGGTGTCCACATTTTTTATTAGGGCTCAGTCACATATTATTCCCATGGCTGACCTTTAATTTCCAGTCCTTCCAGAGGTAAAAATGGTAACACATGGCCCAAAGCCCCCAACGTAAATCACATTATTAGACTGTTCCGTGGCTAAGGTCCCCGAGGCAAAACATGACATCCAAGAGCCTAGAGATCACCTCTCAGTGGCTGAAGCAAAAAAGCCTCTCTTTGGATAAGGTTAATTCTTTACTGCACACCTTTCTATGCTGCAAGTAATTGCAGACAGCGATTACAGTAACTTCCCACCCTAGATTCGTAGTCACCTGATTGAGGTGAGAGCATCTTTATGTTATGAACTGGATATTCAGTCCAGGCAGACCTCAGAGACATTGCAGGTTCAGTTCCAGACCACCTCAACAAAATATTGTGATAAAGCGAGTTGTGATCATTTTGCTGGTGGATGGTCTTGCCATCAATTTTTGAAACAACAAACACAATACCAGTGAGGTGTAATAAAACAGGGTATGCCGATGTATTTCTGAAATTGACCACATGTAATGTTAGAACAAATCAGCTTTCAGTTTTGCTTACAAAGTGGCAAATAGGCAGGGCCTGTTACTAGAAGAAAATTTAAATTCTCTGATTTCACAAGGTATAGAAAGAGTGAGATTCCTTCATTTAACTTAGAAAGTCACTTGTGGTCCAGCTTCTGCTTACTTGACTGGCATCATCTCAGCACTCCCTCCTGTTTTCTCTGCTCAAGCCTCACCTCGCACCTGCCAGGCTTTACCTGGCATTTTTGACATATATATAGTTTATTCCCTCTGTCAGAAACATACGAGGTTGGGACAATTAACTTCAGGAACTCCTCCTAGAAAAGAAAAAGTGCTACATACCTCATTGTGAATATCACTGTGGTCACCTTTGAAGAACTCCCCTTGGGAAGCTGTGCTCAAATGCTAGTGCCTAGTCCATCCTTCAAAGCAATTTTGAAACAAGGCTGTAACACTGAATTGTTGGTACAGTGCTGTCAATGTAAGCGCACAGTGGCAAGTTCGTGAACTTAATTGTCAGATTTTGGAGATGACAGCTCTAATGGCCATTCTAGAAAAAGAGTTCCAAAATCTTTTTAAAGGATGGACTAGGCACTGACGTTGGTGCATAGCTTCCCAAGGGGAGTGCTTTGAAGGCGACCATAGTGATATTCAGCAATGGGGTATGTAGCACTTTTTCTAGGATGATTTTGTGAAATTAATTGTCCAACCTCATACTTTTCCATCTCCCCAACGCCCTCTTTCAGCTGACTCTTAACTTTTTATAGATATTTAGACTTTATTGGGACACCTTTCCCTTATATTCCATTCAGGGTATATACCTCTGTGTTTTCTGATAATACTCATTACACACATGCACCTGATAATTTGACTGAATCATTCACTAGATTATACATCTCCTGAAAGAGTGTTTATCTCTAGGACGTAACACAGTGATTAACACATAGTAGGCCGTCAGTAAATATTTGTTGACCAATCGATAATATGGCTTCTTGAGGTCTTTGGTCTTATTTAGTACCTTTTATTAAAGTTGTTTTTCTTTTTTTCTAGTTATTCACAAATGTCATTTTTCTGTTCATTTGACTGAATAAAAATGCTTTTGCTGGCTTTTAGGCTGTTGCTCATTTTAGTCCAAACAATAATTCCAGTAAAGCATAACTCTTACTGATTCCAGTCTGATAGTGGTTCAGGGAGTCAGAAATCTGAAACACATATTCCTAAAACAACTTGGTTTTTGACTGAATCAAAATAGCCCTTGTTTTTAATGGAGCCGTATTTTGTTTTATTTTACAGCATTTTTTCTTCTTGGTCAAGGATTATGGCAGCTGGCTTGATATTGGAACAAGGTACAGTACATATTCACATAGAAATTCTTATGAGTACAGGGGGGGAAAGTAACTTGATAATCTTAGTGTGGAAGGTGCCAGTTTGATTTTTGAGGTAAGCATAGCAAGTTAAAAATTACTTTAAGGTTTTGGAAGTGAGACCCGCCTCTGCAGTCGTTGGCATTAACACATCAGCAAATGTTGTCTTGGAGTGATGTGGGCATAGATGTTACATCTGGAGAGAACTACGGGACAGTGGGGAGGTGCAAGGGAGACTGCTGGAATCTGGGTTTTCAGAGTAGATCATTCCTGAGTCCATGTTCTCATCATCTCTCAATCTCTCTTTAGAAAAATGAAGCCATTCAAGTAATAGTGTGAATTTTGTGCTGCAGTTTAAATTGTTCATAAGCCTTATCTGCCTCTTGGAGCCTTTAACATGGGACCAGTTTGACATGTGATGCCTGTAACATTGTTATTTGTGGTATAATCTGAACAAAAAGTCAGGTTCCTCTTTATTGTGATTTGAATGTCAATGATTGCCATTATCTGTTTTAAATTTATTCTCTTGGAGAAGAAAGCAAAGTTGATCCTTTTGCCTCTTCATTTTCAAATGTATCTGGAGACAGTATGTTTTTATAGACTGATTTTATCTCATTTAGTCAATATTTATTCAGCATCTGGCTGCCAGGCATTGTGTTAGACTTCCTGTCCTCCGTTCCTCTGGGGCAGCCGTGGCTTGTGCTGCCTCGTTAGTTATGGACATGTCTGCCTCTCCTGTCTGAACTGCATTTCGTTCCTGCAGTGGGTGCTAGGCACAGAAAAGGTGTTCTGCATTTCATTGGTTTTGTTTTCATTACTCTTACATCTGAATGCTTAGGGAAGGCTTCGATGTCATCTTCTCACCAGCCCTCTGATCCCCAAGTGTCCCGCAGATAGTAGCAGGTCAGAGCGTGGGTCCAAGTGTGGGCTGCAGACCAGAGCACCTGGGGTTGGCCTGTTTCTGACCCTTTTTAGCAGTGAGACCATCGGCAGGTGATTTAATTTCTCTAATCTCTCCCCTGTGTCTTGTAGTCATTTTGAATGAACTAATCCATGTAAAGCATTTAGCACAGTGCCTGGCATCTAAGAAGCTTCAATAAATGGAAGCTATTACCATTATTCTGTAGTTGTATATTTTTAGCCTTCATGATATTTCTTGTATTTGACATACCTCTCATTGATCTCTCCATAATTTGAGAAATTTTTCATTTTAAGCATAGGTTAGAATTTTGTTTGGAAATACTCTTTAAAAAATAGAACATTTTTGGGTGTGCATCATTTTCCTTTTATTTTCAATTGTGGTAAAATATACATAATATAAAATTTACCAACTTAACCTTTACAAAATCTGCAATTCAGCAGCATTAAGTAATTCACATTGTTGTATACCTGTCCCCATCATCCATCTCCAGAGCTCTTTTCGTCAACACAGTGAAGCTCTGTGCCCATTAAATAGCCACTCCCCACTCGCACCTCCCATCAGCCCTGGCCACCCCCATTCTGCTTTCTGTCGCTATGAATCTGACTGCTCTGGGTTACCTCATATAAATGAAATTATGCAATGTTTGCCCTTCAGTGTTGGCCTATTTCACTTAGCACAATGTCCTCAGGGTTCATCTGGGTTATAGCATGTGTCAGAATTTCCTTCCTTTTAAAGGTTGAATAATGTTCCATTGTATGTATGTATCACATTTTGTTTATCCACTCAGCTGTTGATGGACACTTGGGTTGCTTCTGCCTTTTAGCTACTGTGAATAATACTGCTGTGAACATGGCTGTGAGACCTTTTCATAGGAGAAATCTATATTGGTTTTAGCTCAAATAAGTACCAAGGAATGAAGAGGATATAATTTTCACATGAAAATGTGCATCATTAATTTCTGTACAGCATCATTAACTTATATTACATGAATTAAGAATTTGATTTTCTCTGATTAGCTTGAGGTTTATCTTTACCCGGCAAATTTTGTCTTCCAAGTACAAACTTTACTATTATTACCAGTAATAACCTGCATAAAACATAAAGCATTTTTATATATTCATAATCTAAAGTCAATTCAGCAGATATTTGTTGATTACCAGCAGTATGCTAGGGGAATTGTTGGGAATGAAAAAAACACAGTCTTGGGTGCTCAAGGAGCTTAAGGCTGTAGGAAGAGACAGATTCATGAGCAGGCAGTATGGTTCATTGTGAGAAGTTTGAGAGTAGTCTCCTCGGTGCCATGGGGACATTAGTCAAGGCCTTGCAGGTTAAGAGAAAACTTATTGGGGGAGGTACTGTGAAACACTGTAAACTTGGGGTTTAAGAGAGCACATTGTGTAGAATGTGCAGAATGTGTCAAATAAGAAAATACAAAGTGGCACCTAAGTGGCACTGGTATTTAAAGGCAAAAGATGGAAACGAGTCTGAAAAAGTCGCCACAAAGCCAGGAGAAAACCATGAGGGTAGTATTGTGGAAATTAAAAGAGCGTTTCAGGCAGGAGAGAGGTCATCCAGATATCACAGTGAGATGCAGTAGGAAAAAACATAAAGGCTGGGTTGGATCGATGAGCTTGGCTGGTGAGATGTCAGTGGTGGGATTTAGTACTAGATTGCTGCACTGAATCAGACCCATTGATTTCTGGATAGGGGCTATGGACCAAAGATAATCATTTTTCTCCTCTCTACCAAGACCCCAATAAAATAAACAAACCCAGCAAAACCAAGTATGAGAGAGGAACCATCAGCAAATGTGAGTTCAACAAATTCCTGGAAGATGGATAATCAGAGAGAGGACACAGCAGCCCAGAATCTGTCAGTGGGACTGCCAAAGGAAGAGGCAGCTCCAGACACGGTCAGACGTAGTGTGGAGGGTAGGCGTAAAGCAGGGGGACCCAGAGTGGGTTCATGGACTATCCGTCTGTTGGCTCTCAGCAGGCGCTCTGCAGCCTGCCTTCTGCTTCCTTCATCCCTACACAGAAAGCACTACAGGGAAGAACCAAAGGACATCTGCAAAGAGACTGAAAAAATGCCTGGGAAGAATTTCACTGCTATGATATATGTGATTCCACCTCAGAATAAAACCACACCCCATTCTAGCATGTGTAGCCCAAGGGCAGAAGCAGGCACCCCTCCTGCTCACCCTAAAATACGATATAGCAATTTCTATAGAATACAACACTACTTATTGTCAACCATTCTATTTGTGGGTAAGCCCTAGAAGGAAAAGAAACTTCCTTAAAAAATTCAATACACTTACCCTATGACCCAACAATTCGCTGCCTAGATAATTACCCAAGAGGAGAAAAAACATATGTTCAGAGAAAGACTTGTGCAGGAATTTTCATAGCAGCTTTATTCTTAATAGCCAAAATCTGGAGGCAACCCAGATGTTCGTCAGTATGTGAGTGGATAAATGAATTGTGCTATATCCATGTGATGGCATTCTACTTAGCACTAAAAAGAAATGAATGACCGATGGACTCGTCTACATGGATGGATCTCAGAAACTTTCCATTGAGTAAAAGAAGCCAGTACTATTGCATAGTGTACTATTGCATTTATATAAAATTCTAAAGCAGGCAAAATGAATCTTTAGTCACAGACACTGATTAGTAGTTGTCTGAGATGGACTTAGGGTGAACTTGACTGAAAGGGCATGTGGGATTTGCTCTATATCTTGACAGTGATCATGGTGACATGGGTGTACCGTTTGGCAGTACTCAGGTAACAGAACACTTAAAATCGTTTTATTTTCTTACATATAAATTATACCTCAAAGTTGATTCAAAAGGAGAAACATAAGAACTAAAATAACTATCTAAAGTTGAATTGAGAGGGGTATAGTTTAAGTACCTAATCCTCCTCTTTCCTAGCAGGGTCTTCATAAATAATGTTTTAAAGGATGCATCAGTACATAGCAGCATAAAGATACTGATTCCTGTAGAGGTAACCACCAGATTTGAAAAGAGAAGTGCTTCAGGTGGTTGTGCTGGGGAGTGAGTAAGGAGGAATGAGGGATTGTTGCTTTTTATTATAAATCTTTCTTCATTATTTTGCCTTCTTAGTACTGCATGTCTGACCATGCTATAAATGAAAGGGACATGCATCCATGAAACGCAAGTCAGGAAGTGGAGTTCTAAGTATAGACCACTCTTTCAAACTTCATTGGAATGGGGAGGGGAAACATAGGGCCTGCTTGCATGGGAATACCCTCACGCCTCTCTGTGAAGGGGTTTTTTATCATTTTGTTTTACTCATGAGCTTGAATAATAATATTACTCAAGGAAGGAGTGAAATGTCCCTAATTACATCAATGCTAATGACCCTCTGTCAAAGCTGGTGTTCTGAGCCCGTATTGGGGCCCAGATGGAGAAAGCTCGTTCACAGAGTCGAGGCACGGAGCTACCCACAGGGCCCAAGCCAGGATGCACATCGCCACATGGAGTCCACGTACCAAGGCATTGGTTTTTGGAGATCTGGGTCCTGAAGGACGTGGTAGAGGCAGTTCAGGACCTGGGAATCTGTCCATATAGGGTAAAAGACAAGACAGAAGTTCAAACTTGAATAGGAGGTCCAGGGTGTCAATCAAAGGATTGCCTTCAGTTACATCATTTAATGACCAGCGTTTGTATTGTGCTTCAGTGTTCACACCATTTTCCAGCACGTTATTTCTTGTGATCTTTACAGCATTGCAGAGTAGATGTTATTTTCCACAGCAGACATATTTATCTCCTCATTTCATAGACAAGGACACCATGGTCCTGAGGAGACTGTGGCTTGGGCAGTCACCGAGCCTCTCAGTGGCCAAGCAGGTCTGGAAGGCAGCACTTCATAGCTAAGGCTGCAGTGTTTCCACCACCCCTCACTGCCTCCACATACAGAGAATTCTCCAAAGGGTTTGGTTTGTGACTCTAATAGACTCTTTTAAAAAGTGGCTTTGTAGTTAGTCCTGTCTGTGGTCGTTGCAAAGGAACAATTCACTGCAAAGTTTTGAATAATATAAATTTAGGTCTTAAAGGAGAAATATCGATGAGCCAGGAGTATGGGCATCTTAGGTCAGAAAAGTACTGTTTGGGGCCAGAAGCCTTTGTTTGATGTACAGAGCAGAGAGTCACACTTTCAGAGAAAAACTGCTGAAAGGCAGGGAGGGAGGGAGGGGGAAGACAGCTTTCTGATGGGGGAAGGCTGTCAGGGGCATGTGGGCACTAGCTGAGGGCCCCACACATGCTGGCACATCCTGCACGGTTGGCAGAGTTTCTTATTTAGGTTGGAAGATGGAAACAGCAAGTCTCCCATTGGTGGCTGAGAGGAAGTCCTTGTGAAGTAAGGAGTTAAAGGTGTGGCCTGAGAATCCTGTGTCCCTCTTTATTCAAAAGTTATGTTATCTCCTCCACAGTATTTCTTGTTGCTTATTTAAAGACAGTCACCATTTTCTCTGGAAAATTCTAAATGTTAAACTGTTTTAAGTAATGCAGTCACGTTAGTCTCTTCTCCCTTCTGGGATCACTAGAAGTTTCCAGGAACTATTTGGAGGCTTGAGTTGTATTGCCATAGAAAAACTTCTACCCAGACCCAAGGAAAAGCCAGGTTAGGCAGTGACTGAGAAAAGGATTCTTGAGGAAGGTATTAAATTGATATAATAATTGGTATTAAAATGTCATTTATTGCACGCAATGTATTATGAGTTGTACATGTTCTTTCATTAGTTCTCATGACAGTGATGTGAAGAAAATGTAATTATTTCCATTTTACAGAGGAGGAGAGTGGCTCCAGAGGTTAAGGTTACACAACGTGATGTAATGTGTTTCATTCTTTTGCATTGTATATGCATTTCACAATCACACAGTGAGCACTCACCATACGTAATGCCTTCCCAAGCATCGGCAGGACCCAGAGATGAGTGAGAGTGCCTCCTCAGGGTTTAGTGATACCCTGTCTCTGGGGACAGATACCTACTTCATGCGGGTACTGCATGGAGAATTCAAGCGCCGACTGGAAGGTTCTGATGCATAGCTTGTGAAGGACATTCCAGCCCCGTGATTCTAACACGTGGCCCCTGCATTCAGAGAGATGAACATGGGTATTCATTACCTGTTCGAGTCCCTGCTTTTAGTTCCTTCACATAAATACTCGGAAGTGGGATTGCTGAGTCAAATGGCACATCTGTTTTTAATTTTTTGAGGAATCACTGTAATATTTTCATAGAAGGCATACCATTTTACATTCCTACCAATAGTACACAAGAGTTCCACTTTTCCCCATCCTTGTCAACCCTTGTTTTCTGATTTTTCTTTGTTTTTTGTTAGTTTGTTAGTAGCCGTCCTGATGGATGTGAGGTATATCACTGTAGTTTTGTTTTGTGTTTCCCTGATTATTAGCGATATTAAGCATTTTTCTTACACTTGTTTGTCATTTGTGTGTCTTCTTTGAGGAAATGTCTATTCAAGCCCTTTGCCCATTTTTAAATGAGGTTATTGTTTGTTTTGTTTTGTTTTGTTTTTTTGAGTTGTTGGAGTTCTTTATATATTTTGGATATTAACTTGTTTTCAGATACATGGTTTGCAAATATTTTCTTCCATCCTGTAGGTTGCCTTTGTGTCCTTCAATGCACAGAAGTTTTTAATCTTGATGTAGTCCAGTTTAGATTTTCATTAACCTGTGCTTGCTTGATCATTTTCAAAAGAGGCTTTGAGCCGTTGCAAAGCTTGCATTTGACATCTAGTATGACAGTCTTGGCACTTGTGTTATACCTTCATCCTTATTCCTTGCATTCCTTTACGTAGTTATCATGGGAATGAAGTGTTCATCAGAGCAGAAAATAATAGCAAAAGGAGAGACTGCAGAGGCATAAGCAGTAAGCATCTTTCAAACCGAGGGAAGCAGCATGGAGCGTTAGCACTCGGAGACTGAGGATGCTGTGGTGGTCTCCACTGCGGGACTAGACAGGAGAAAAGAGTGTCAACTCTATGTGTCAGTACTATTTTTGATTTATGATACCTATTCAAATACTGTATCATTGATTAATGCTATACAGGGTAAAAGCTATGCTATGGAAGTATTTTGTGGTAATGATATGTTTTACAATGGGAGCTGCCCTGCGAATACGGTGACCATATGTCCCGCTTTACCTGGTTTATGCCTGTCGTCCTGGTGCATTCATTACATCCTCATTTATACAACACTGAAAATCCAAGAATTGCTTTGTAAATATAGAAATGGTGAGAACGTGTCCCAGGATCTTACAGAGGAGTAAGAGCTAACCAACCCCACAGATGTAGGCTGGCTTGTGTCATTTGCTGACTGCAGTGGGTTTTCAAAACATGTGTAGGTGTGAGAGCTCCCTCAGGTGTTAGTTTCAGGTTAATGAATAGTAGTTTCTTTAAAATTAAAGATTCATTACTAGGACATGAGACAGCATATCTGTTTATGGATGTAGTCCAAAATGCATCTTCAGAGCTGTTTTTACCAGAATTAAATGAGACCCTTAAAGGAGGGTACACTCCAGTCAGTACAGTCGCCTGAATGTGTGGCTGTAAGTCCGGTGGTTCTTAGGAGAAGCCATGGTGTTGGGTGTTCTTTTAATGGTCAAGAAATACGTGCTGTCCAGGCCGTAAAAGTGTGTGGGCCTGACAGAGCTGTAATTTCATATTTTCTGCTCCTGATCTTTTACACTGTAGCTTCATTCATAGCAGGTCGTAAACTTTATGGACCATTGCATTGTGTATGGCATTCTGAGAGAAGGGCATTCTTTAAACTAGAGAAAAGATTCCTTTGAAGTAATTTTCATAATTATAAAAACATTTAAAATTATGTCCTAAATGTGTCTGATGAGGTGAATAGAGCCAGCATCATTAATTTGAATTGTAGTTGATTTGGTAGTGGTGTTCATTTGGACTTTGTTTCCTACGTGCACTATTGTTATGCCTTACTAAAATACAAGTGACAGATAAAATATCTTCTCTCTGTACATATAATGAAAACTTAGGATTATGCTCAATAATATTTTAATATCCTCCTAAATATAATTAATAAGTACATAAACTACCTTTACTCTTGCAGGGAATACTAAGCTTTATTGAAATCAATGATTCTCCCCTTGTTCTTGCCCGGTACACCTGACAGCTATGAGCTGCTTCTGTTGCCCATTACCCCAATCAAGGAGCAGTCGTCAGCCTCTCATCAGCCACTGTGCGGGTTGAAAAGGCCAGCCTGGTGACTCTACGCCTTTCCTGCCACACACAGACCCTCTCTGTCCCTGCACCATCACATGTGTACACCTCAAAAGCTGCTGGTTTAAGTGATCTCAAAATAGTCATGCAAGGGGGAGTGGGAACAGCTGAACTCATTTCAAGTTGCAGTTTGATGCTCCTTTATTTAATTCTGCTATGTTGAGCTGACACCCGACTTGATTGATGGAAAATATCACAAGCTGGAATGCCTCATGGCTCAATTGCATAAAGATCATGAGCCCTAAGCCTGTTCCCTGTCAATAATGTTAGCTTAAATGAGCCAAGAGTCAGTCATTTCAGGCCATTGTATGGAGATAAGTGATCTGTGTCTTTTATAAATAGACTTCCACTAAATTTGAGGATAGGTCACTATTGGTTTTACAGAACTTACTTTGTTAAGAGATCAAGTCATATTTATTAATATTTTAAAATAATTTATAAAATACTAAAAGTGATGAAAGGCCTAAAAGTGATAGCAGAATTTAACAGGACAAAAACCTACTAGAATGTAAACTTGTTTTTTAACAGTTTTATTGAAGTATAATTTACATATCATAAAACTCATCCCTTTTAAGGTTTTAAATGTCTTACATGATTTTTTAAAAATCAATTCAATGATTTTTAGCAAAGTTATGGAGTTGTGCAACCATTACCACAATCCAGTTTTCTAACATTTTTATCACCCAAAAAGTTCCCCCGTGCCTAATTACAGTCTGTCCCATTCTCATGCACAGCCCCAGGGAACCACTGATCTGCTTTCTGTCTCTACTGTCATTCTGGTCATTTCAGTAAGTGCAGTCACACAATATGTAGTCTTTTGCTTCTGGTTTCTTCCACTTAGCATAATGTTTTCTGCTATTTATTTCTACTGCACATCTATCAATGCTGTGTACCTTTTCATTGCTGAATAGTGTTCCATTGTATGCATATCAACATTTTGCTTACTTTCTGTAGTGGATCTTTTGGCTTTACTCAGTCCTCATGGCTTTTCTCTCTCACTTACTCATGTCACCTCTGACTCTAAACTTCAGTCCCTGGGTTGGAGAATCAATCTTCTTATAACATGAACAAGTCATGACCATTACATCCAGCTTGTTGGATTGAGGATTTTGATCTCAGGAACCGGTGCAGATTTTGAAATGTCCTGTGAAACAGAAACAGAATAGAGTGGAGTATTTCTGTGCTAATTATGAACACAGACTAAGAGTTCTGTGGCTAAACCTACCATAATTTGTAAACATCACATAAATAGAAATGTATCACAATCTTATTAGAGAAAATACTGAAAGCATACAGAAAAAATAAGTCAACCATAATTCAGTGTCTCAGAGAGAACCTCTGTTCAGCATGTTGATGTATATATATCCTTTTAGCCTTAATTTATGTGCAAACATACAACACAAGGTTTTGGTTTGTTGTTGTCTTTAAATTTGGTTTTCAATAATCACCATTTTCCCATGTCAGTAAGTACTTTTGCAAACATGAAGGTTACTGTGACTAGAGTGGTGTGAATGAAAATGTGGTTGGGAGAGAATTCAGGAAGACAGATAGTTGGTGTCGCTTATAGCCTTGAAGATCATTGTAAGGAATTTGGAATTTATTCCAAATGTAAGACGAAGCATTAATCTCCTGAGCGGGAAAGTATTTGATATGGTACATTTTGAAGTAGCACTCCTGCCACAGTGTGAAGAACATATTTGTGGGGACCAAGAAAGGGAACAGGAAGACTGGTAAAGAGGGTGTTGCAGAATTCTAAGCTAGAGATGGTGCTAGTTTGGACTAGGGCAGCAATTCACAATTGTGACAGTGGCTGGATTTGAAACTACTTTGAAAGGGAGGTGAATAGAATTTGTTGATGGATGTGCTGGGCGATGAAAAGAATCAAGGGAGAGCTTTTCTTTTGTTTTTAGGATGAGAGAAATTTTGTATTTGTGTCAGGAAAGATATACTCACTTTAGTGGGGAGGGTTGGCACTATAGGAGAAGGAGGGAAGGGTTACGAAAGTGAAGTTCTTAGTAGAAAAATTGGAAGGGAATCCGAAGTAGAATCGAAGGGGTTGGTTTTAGGAGCAGCCGCGGCAGGGAATATGGACACATACAGTTGCATTAGGTTTGAGGCAGTAAGTTCTCTGTCATTTGTTTTCTCAAGTAAATGGGCAGAGTCATCTACTGAGAGGGGAGGAAGAAAGGACAAGAAGTGGTTTGACTTGGAGACTGAGAAAAATAACTCACAGGTGGCCAGAAAGGACTGAGGCACTGGGGTGAGAACCAATCTCATTCGTGCCCAGAAGTGCCACGCGAGCCCCGCCAGAGCAGCCCGCGTTCTTCGTGACGGCTCCTTTATCTCAGTGTGCACGGGGCTCCCGGTTCCCTCCCGTGGCCCTGACTATTGATTCTAATGCCAGTGTGACACTTACCTTTATGTTTTAGTATCTTATAGTGCTAGTTACTGCATTTTGAAAGAGACTCTCTTAGTTTCTTTAAACATTTTGGGATTTTTTTTAGCATTTAATTTTGATGAGATATGATTACTATTTTAGGTTTTTTTTTTAGCATTTAATTTTGATGATATGGATATGGTTAATGTTTTAGAGGAGTCTAGTTTCAGTCCAGATTTAAACTGCCAGGATAATATAAAACAAAAGATTTTCTGATTTCATTTAATTAAAAATTACCCTTTAATAATTCATATAACAAACATTAATTGAAAGCCCAAAAGGCCTGGCCTTTAGCAATGCAGTGGGAAAAGGAATAGAGCTAAGCATTCCTGCTTCCATGGATCTGACCATCTAGAGCAGAGGTCACTGATCCAATATCCTTTTGCATTGTTTTTACAGTGAAAACAAGCAAAAGTTTAAAAAAAAAATTACATTTAGAGTTAATATTTGTTTAGCAATTAAAGATCTGATTTAATTGTTTTCTTTTTAGGTCAAGAGCCTACCCTAGACCAGACTCAGATTTCTAATGTAACTAGCTTTACTTCTTGTTTTTTAGTTAGCCAATTCTTCTTTTCTACTTCAAATTTACTTTATAAGGTGAACCCAGAGAAAGATTCTAAATAAGAATATCCTAACCAGTGCCTTTTCAAAAGCAGTATTATCAAACTAGAAACTTTACACTTGGAGGTCTCTACCTAAAAGCTGTAAAGATACCCCAAAATAAAAATAGCGGAAGGCCCTTCTTTCCTGGCCTCGTGGGGCCTCGTGGGGCTTGTCTTACAGCATGCAAAGCTTTGCTCAGTTGGCCCTACAGCCAGCAGCTACATTTTGGGGGCTGCTGAGTTGGAGTTACAGAGAATGTGGGAGAGAAGCTGCCAGCCTCTTCTCCCTTTTTCCCTTGTCCCCATGCCCGTCTAGGTAATTGGCCTGTTTCGCAGGTTCCCAATAGTCACTGTCCCAGATGTCAGAAGATGAGTGCCCTAGGGCTTGTTCTGGGGGCCAGGCCTGGGGAGAGGCTTTGGTGACCAGCACCGTGATTCCTCCTGCTTGCTGGGGGTAGAGGCGAGAATGGGGTGGGGAGAATATGGCCTCTTTTCATCAGGCCAGCCTTGTGATGGGTCTGCTAAAACTTCCTTCCATCTTTGTTGAAGGTTGAAAAGCAAGTGACTTTGCCACAAAGCTGGATCGTTAAATGATAGGCGTTGTAAGTTAGTATCGTGCCGATCCGTGCTGTGGCTTAGCTCCGGCAGTACTGTACCTGCATCACTGTGAAGCCTCTGCTTTGCTGTGTATTTGTCAGGTCTGTGCCCTAAATCTCTTCCCATACTTCTAAATCTATCACCAAACCGTATTCTGTGTAGACAGTACAATTTCTGTGTTGGAAAAGAAAAACTGAACATTTACTATTGTGGATAGACGCAAACTGGGACTGAGTGTGTTAACAGTGTCCATTATTCTTTCTTTTCCCCAAGGTCTGGGAGACAGTAGCTTTGACTCTGAGATTAATAAAGAGATGTAGGTTTTAGAATTTGTTTAGATTCCTTGACTAAAACTTTCGCTTCACTGAATTTGAGTTTGGGTAACAATTTCCTTCCTTTGTGGCTGGTAGTTTTGTCAGAGTACTTCTAACTTACGTCAGAGCATAGGATGGCGTGCTCAAAGGCTGGGGTCCAATATTTTGGCTCCCTTTCAAGTGTCAGAATACCTAACATAGGGACATCCTGGGGAGTCTAGGATGTTATTCAGAGGGTCCAGGAATTAGTGGGGGGGAGGTTATCTTTATTTTTTTAAAAACTGGGTTTTGAAATTCAGTTTCTATTGGTGACAAAGACCCAGGCACTGCTAGTAGCAATCAGTCATTTTCATAACATGCTGCAGTTGTTGGAGATATCTCATCATACTGCTTATGTTCATCACTATTTCTATAGAAAATTTGTTTTTTAATATTTTGATATCTATTTAAAAACCATTGGTATCATTTCTGTGTGTTTGTGTGTACATTTAGAAACATTTTTTGGAGAAATCTTAATGCCTTTCCTCATATGCTTTCTCTCTGCCTATAATGTATTTTTCTCCTTCTATAGCATCAGCCACTACGTGATTGTTATGTCCATGACCATCTTTCTGGTGTTTCTTAATGGCCTGGCCCAGCTGCTCACGACAAAGAAACTCAAACTGTGTGGCAAACCCAAAAGCCATCTCATATGATGTTGCTGGAGCATCACTCAGCATGTGAATCCTGTTCTCACTCTCCTTTTAAACCAGGAGCTTGTCAAGCATTCAGTAAGAAGGATTGTGATGTGGGCCTTGTTCTGCCCTGTAAAGAAATGACATCTGGAATTCAGAACGTGCGGGTTATCTGGAATAAAGGAGCTTCCGTTCTCGTCAGGTTTGCGTGTGTGCAATAGCGGCTCTGTCTGTGGGAAGCACAGTAAAAGCTTTCTCCATTTTCTTTTCTTTCCTTTAGCAGGCAGCTTTCCTCCCTGACGTTTCTGGGTCCCCACTGCACAGCTCCCCATATACACACAGGGGAATGTGCTCCTTTGAGGACAGCACTGATGACAATCTGTGCTATGGCTGAACTTGAAGGAAGGCACCAGGTGGCACCATAAATAGTTATCAGCTCTTAGCAAGTAGTTCTCATAACAAAACAATAACACTAGAAAAGCCATCAGGATGAGTTCCTTCAATTTACTAAAGCTTCAGTAGAAGAAAGTGTTTGCAGGTGTTCGTCATTTTTCAGTTTGCAACAATATTGTCGTAAGCTTCTTGGTGCCGTTTCTAGGGTTTTCGTAGTCAGCCAGCCAAATGCAGGTTTGACCTTCATTTATTTTTTCTTTTCTGGAGTCTCACAGAATTTCTGGAGATAGAAAAGTGCTTGGTTTTTATGTCTTGTCCATAGGAAAAAATTTAAAAGGATTAGTTTTTAATTGTAGATACCGTATCTGTTAGTCATGCATTATTTAAATAATTGGTTAAACTTTCTGACAATATCATAAGAATATGTGTTAAAATTGCTTCTCTTTCTGGTTGTGAGATAAGAGCCCAAAGACCTAAAGTCCTATCATTAAATTTAAATTTCTATTTGTAAACTAATTCTAATGGACAGAATATTTTGAGAGTAATTTTTATTTGGATTTTTCATAAAGTGATCTTTACATTATCACTGTAGAGTTTGTCTTTTGGCTGTAATGTGATGGAAGGTTTTGTCTGATGCTAAGCCTTACTGGTCTGAGACCAATTTTTAAAAATTATTGCTTTTGAATTAAGTTATAATATTTCTAATTTGCATTAATGACTAGGAAGCCCTCTACAAATTACTGGAGTTTTCAAATTGCCAAATAAGTAAAGGAATATAATTTAAAAGATTCAAAACTCAGTTTGGCAGTATTTTCTTTCTTAATTGCTATTTATGATAAAAGTTAATTTCTTTGTGATAGTACTTCATGGTATACCAGAAAAAGCATTGTAGTATAAAAAAGGAAAGATGTGTTGATATCACTGTAAGATCTCATGCATCTCTTTATAATACAGGCTCTAGAGGGGGACAATTAAGAAGCCATTGTAGCTGACAGTGACATTGGCAGACAGAGAACCCATGAACTTGCACATGGCCTCAAAGGACTTTTGATCATTTTTTTTACACAACTCTGAGAAAACTGACTTCATAAACACTTAACTCCTTTTGTATCTAGTTTTGCCTTTTGTCTTTTCCCAGATTTTCACACATAGGAATTAATGAACGTTTTATTACAACATTGTGAAAGGTGCCCAGTGCTTTATCTTTATTTTACTCTTCAACACATGTCTTTTTATTGGTATCGTTTTAAGTCATTGTGAGTTTTCCAAGCAGGAAGATGTGCCTGCAGCCACCCAGCTGCCGTGCCACGCTGTAACTATCCCTCAGTCTCTCCTGTGTTTTCTAGCTGGGCCTTTTCTTCAGGTGTTTTGAGATGCATATTTTTATATTGAATAACAGAAGACAAATATATAAGATTTAAGTAAAATATATTTCTGTTTAAAGCATTTACTTTTTCATTCTGTGAATCCCAGGTTTCCAAATTAAGACTTAAGACATTTGCTGATTAACGTTAATAGGAATTGCTGTAAGTATTAAAGTGAGGGGAATCCAGTTAAGAAAATACTGAACAAAAAAGCCACGCTATGCCACATGAACCATGACTAAATCTCAGAGGAAACTAAGAATTTAGGAAGCTAACTGCAGGCTTTCCATAGTTTACCAAATAGATGTCATAATACAAAGGGTTCCCTGATCAAATGTATTTGGGAAACACCTAGTCAAACAGAGTTAAGCAGGTGTGTTTGTTTACTTGTATGCATGGTGAAAGGATGAAGATAGCAGTTTCAAAAATTCCCATGAGCTTGACTGCACACCCACTTTAAAGTCTCCCTTCCCACTGGTAAACATCTTCAGAAATGTCCCTGTATTCTTTTGCATTAAAAACCTCGATTTGTCACACTTTTGAAGAAAGGGTGTTGTGTGCTTAGTAGGACTTGTTTTCCCGAGAACTGGAAAATGATTTTCATTTTTACCCTGAATGTGGGAAAACTTTAAAATGTACTAGCACACTTACCTGCCTCCATATAACTTATGCTCATTATCGTTGTCGTCCACTTGGGACCTTTCAGCACTACCAGATCGGCGTCTGGTTCACCTGTCGTCAGACAGCCCTGTGAGAATGTGGGCTAAGTCTTTGTATCTTATCGTTTACATCCAGGAAAAGCAGCTCACAACAAATACTGGCTTGTTTTCTTGTGATCTGCCACTGTGGAAGGTGATGACTAGTTAAATGTTTGAGCATTCTGTTTTCCTTGTCTCTCTTCTCTACTGACGTCGCCCCGCGTTGTTTGCCTGGCCGAAAGCACGGTGTGCACACGGATGTGTTTTTCCTTGCGAATTCGTTTCCATCCGTTCCTACGCTCAGTGCGAACAGTGTGAGGGTGTTCGCTGTGCCCTGTTCACTTGCCGTCCCGTCTTCTGCAGTAACTGCCTCCATGGCCAGTGGCCTATCTCTGGCAGGAGCCAGATGGTTTCCTGTGACTCTCCCCTCACCACTAGTTTACAAGTACATCTGACCCAAGCCCAGCCAACCAGAGCTCTTGGCCAAGTTTTCAAGTTATTATAGAACAGAGAAAAAATTTCTAAGAAACAAAGTTCAGGAGCTGTTGATGGCCAAGTTTAATTGAGATACTCCAGTAATCTCCTGTCACATACTTACCCAACGAAAAGAGGGCTTGATTTTACTGGTACTTCTAAGAACACGGTGGGTAAGAGCAAGTCCAAAGCTCCGTGCCAGATATTCATTACTGTACGTGCTTTTTACCTTGTGCTTTCTAAAGTAGACTCGGTGGGACAGAGTGGTTCAGGGATGTTCCTTGCAGGTCCCTTTGGCTGCGTCCTTCCCTTGTTCCAACCATTGTTTAACCCTCCCAGGTACTCTACAAGCCACTCATTTCCTAAAAAATCTTGTCTGCATCTCGGTTGCTTGCAACCAAGAACTTTAATTGATATGCATAATCTGAATGTATCTGTTAATGTGTCACTTCAGTATTTGGTGCAACTTCTAATTATGGTTTTTAAAAATTTGTGATGAAATATGTAGCTCTTACGATGTGCTAGGCTTTGTTTTAAATGCTTTACAAATACTAACCTGTTTAATCCTCATAACAACCCCACGAAGCAGGTATTACCGAACCATTTTACAGATGGGAAAACTGAAGCCAGGAGAGTTACAAATAAGTGTCCCCAAATCCCACAACTAGTATGAGTTTGTTTTTGTATTTTTGTTGTTGATTTTTTTTATTTGTTTGTTTTTTTAACATGGATAGCTTCCTCCTAAACATTTTATCTATCCTGGAATCCTCATAAGAGCATTTGTAGATTTTTGCTTCTGAAAAATTCAGTCACTGTGCCTAAGCAGGTGATGTGAAAAGTAGGCTTTTTCAGTTGTGTGTGGATAACCACGTGTAAACAGTATAATTAGGAAAACATGCTTTTGAAGTTGCCTATGTGTACGCAGGTGGCATGGGTTTGCTTGCTCCAGATTCCTGACATTCATCTTTGAGGCTTCGTCATCTGTCTTCCGAATGGTATGTAAAGCACAAGGAGAAGTTTCCTCCCTCTTCAAAGGAAGAAAGTGAATATTGGCTATTTTTAAGCACTTGAAGTTTTGTAAAGACCTAGAAGGCCCCCCAAAAGACAATGTCCACATTGTAACACCAGAACCTGGGAAGGTGACCTTTTTTGGAAAAAAGGGCCACTGCAAATAAAATAGTTAAGAATCTTGTGATGAGATCATCCTGGATTATCCAGATGGGTTATAAATCTAATGGCAAGTGTATTTATGAGAGACGTAAGAGAAGACAGAAGGAGGAGAGGAACACGTACAGATGGAGGCAGAGGTCGGAGTGATGCTGCCGCAGCCAAGGGACTACCTGGGACCGCCAGATGCTGGGAGAGGTGGGGAGGCTCCTCCCCCACAGCCAAGGACTACCTGGGACCACCAGATGCTGGGAGAGGTGGGGAGGCTCCTCCCCGTAGCCAAGGACTACCTGGGACCACCAGATGCTGGGAGAGGTGGGGAGGCTCCTCCCTGCAGCCTTCAGAAGGAGCTTCAGAACCTCAGAACCGTAACAGAAGAAATGTTCATTGCTTTAAGCCACCCGGTGTGTGACAGTTGGTTATGGCAGTCCTAGGATGCCAAACATTTGGGGAGGTAAACTTGATGGAGTCATCAGCTGCTTTTTGACCAAACCACCACACTTGATGGTTAACTCATATAAATTGCTGGGTCTCACCCACCATAGTTCACTCTGACCTGTGAATATGAGCAAATGAGTACATGGACCTGAAGGTGGAGTTACTCTCTCATGTCCAGATTGCTGATGATTTGGCTTTTCTAGAACATTCCTGCCATATTTTTCTGGACGAAGTAAAGTGATCCTGAGACTTTCTTTTTCCCTTCAGTATTTTTGGTATTTATGTGTCAGGACTTGCTTGAAACCAGAAAGTTGAAAGCCTGTGATAAGCCTGGTTGTCCTTTAATCCATTGCCCTGAAGGGCTTACTTGGGAAGAGCCTCGCCCTCCCTCATGAGGTGGCATCCGTGACCTAATCCAGAGTTCGGAAGGGAGTTTTCTCATAGGAGCCCCATGCACAAGTCTTCCCAGTCTTGATCCAGATTTGGCATAAATTAGACGTGCTACCGCAGGCCCCGTGACAGGGCCTGGCACAATCACAAGAACATTCCCTGAACCTGAATATGAAGCTTTGCAGTGGCGGTTCCTTTGTTAAGCCATGAGTCTTGTGTAATGTTCACTGACATTCTGGTTTATGAGATCTTATCTCTATCTCACGTCAGTCTGATAGCAGGAGCTGCTGCTGTTAATGCTTCTCTAGAACCTCAGTGGCTAGCCAGACTCATTGAGGTATGAGATGGGGAAATAATGTGGTGAGGTCCAGTTAGCCATCCCTGGCATCTCTGCTTTTGTGAGTTCGTGTGGCCACATGATCACTGGTCCCCTTATTTTATCTGGTGGCTTTGCTCCTTCAGGGGGCTTCTGGCCTTGGGGACAGAGCTGCTGAGGCTTGGATTTGGCGGCATGAGCTTGGCCCAATGCAGTGAGCACTTTGATGTGAACCAGGGCTGGCATGTGACTCCTGTTGGTGCATTAGATGTTGAAAAAAAGGCCCGTTAGTACTTGGCCTGCAAAGGACTCTGCTCTCTCCCCACTCCTAGCTACCCCTCCCCTGTGGCCAGCCTCCAGCTTTTATGACTGGTGATTTGAAGTTCTGGCCGTGCCCTTGAAAATCTCCTGGGGTATAGCAGTCACCAGTACTAAATCCTTCAGTCCCCACCTCATCAAATTCACCTTTTCCAGACCCAGGCAGTTCAGGTGACTGTCAATAGAGCACATGCATTTTCCTTCAAGAAAAGGACATGTCGGGAGTTCCCTGGTGGTGTAGTGGCTAGGCTTTAGCGCTGTCAACGCTGCAGCCTGGGTTCGATTCCCAGCCAGGGAACTACCCACATTAAAAAAAAAAAAAAAAGAAAAAAAGAAAAGGAAGTGTCACTCCTTTTGTCGATCCACCTCCCCAACCATCCTTCCATGCCCCTCTCTCTAGGTATCTCCCCTTGAGAAGCAAATTGAGCCCTCCTGTGTCAGCTCTGAGGTTGCAGTAAGGAGCCTGAAGCTATTAGGTCCTTCACTGACTTGATGATCACGTGCTCCTCATGCTCTGTAGGTGCGCAGAAAGGCTAGCAGCAGTTTGAGCTCCACAGGTTTCTCTGGATCAGGTCACCTGAAAGGGAAAGGGAAAAATGAAAAGTAGTGCAAAGCCATCAGAAGAACAGAGCATTTCTTCTTCCTCCGGTGCCTCTGACTGCCCCTCCTCCCGTCCCGGTCAGCGCTGTGTTACTACACAGGACAATGGCACAGAGGAAAACGGACACAGGCTCATGGGCGATCTCGGCAAAGCACCACCGCCTCCATGTCGCCCTGCCGGTGGCCTGTCCGTGTCTGGGTGGTGCTTCAACTCTCCGTGGCCTTTTCCTCTCACGACCACTTACAGCTTGTAATGACTGTGCTGTTTTTCATCTGGGGAGAGGATGGCTCTCATCTCTGATTCAAGAGATAAGCACAGCAAATTGCTTCTTGGGAATGGGGTACTGCTGATGTCCACGCAGACTTTTCCCTTTCTCCTAACTTCCTCACTTGGGAAGCGAACCCAACCCTGGGTCTAGTTTGCTTTATTCTAAGGGGTTAAGAAAACAGAATCAGGCAGCAGGTATAAAAGGAGCAGTGACATCTTTGACTTGGAAAACTCCGGTGACTTTGTAGGTTTTCACGTAGATCATTTTCAAAATGGTGTTTTGTCCAGAACTGTTATCCTTTATTGCACAGTGCTTTTCAGTTTGAATAATTAGAACCACGATATGGACCAGAAGGGGTATAAACTTGCTTCTAAACATTTTAAGCAGAAAATTCCTGAAGCCTTTGTCAAGAAGGTTTTGTAATAGTTTTATAATAGTTTTGGCCTGCTACTACCACCTACATAATGGCATTTCCTTCTCTGAAAATATTTGCAAAGCCTTTTAATTACTTGTGTTTCTTTTTAGGGCAGCTGGTCTAAGGCCTAAGCCTGTCCTAAGGTGGTTTGGTTTATTATTTCAGAGTTGCTGACACTTTAGAAGGAGAGTAAATTCAGTGGAATCTCTCCGTGGTATTGATACTGTTTAGGATCTCTACTGTCACAACTGGCCAGGAGGGACTCGCCCAGGAAGACATGGATAGAGGCATGCAGTGCCTTAACTGTCATGTACTCCTGTCATCATCAGCATTGTCATTATTAGGAGAAAGGGGAAAGTTGGAGGTGCATTTGCCAGCCATTCAGTAGCATCTCTGTGGACTGTAGACTCCTATGCTCTCAGCACCCTGGCTGGAATGTACTATGTGCTGCTGGGAAAATGGTACATTTAAATAGAAATAACTATTTATCATCTCGCTGTCTTTTTAAAAGCTCATCCCTCAAGGGAAAATCCTTCTCAGGCCACACTTATTTGCACCTTTGCAATAGTTACAGTTCCACTTTGGTCTGTGATGACACAGGTGTCACCTCCTTTTTCCTTCTCCAGCAACTTCTGATGTGCCTGTCAAGTCCCCAAAGCAGATTCATTCTAGAATGTCCTTAACAGCGGCAGTAGCAGACCCAGCGCTATGAAGGCTATTGGGGTTCTCCATGTGAGGAAACCATAACGGGTACATTTAGAAGTAATAACAGGTCTCAAACTTTTTGTAACTGTTATCCATGACATTTTAAAAGTAGATTACTCTTCTACCTGAAAGGTTTGACTTTTAAAGAGGAGCCCGTAGGCTGCCATTTATCTTTGCTCTTGTGCCAGTGTCCTTATGATGCCATTGATTAGTTCTTGGGGCCATGGAGTCTGCAGTAATCAGACATATAGTGAAACTTGTTACTTGCTTTTGAAACTCAAGAGGGCCAAGACTGCTTAAATACATAGCGTTCTTAAGAGTTTATAATCCTGGGTCTCATTCAAATTGGCTGTTCAGATCTTTTGTTTCGTTTTTCTGCCTACTTTTAAATTATCTGTTGAGAAAAGATATAATGGCATTAACCTTATCCTGTCATTTACATCTTAATATTCACATTTCTGGAATCCAAGAGACTCTTCCTCATTATCTAAGTAGTCTGTGTAATTCTTTTTTTGGTGGTGGGGGGGTAGTTTCTTGGCTGGGAATGGAACTGTGTAATTCTTTTATTGTTGCTTTCACAATGATTTACTGAGTTCTTACTATGTGCCACTCACATTCCAGTGAATTACAGCGCTATGTGTACGTATAATCGGGCTATCACGACACATGTGGTAAAATTTATACATGCCCCAAGGTGTAGAGGAGCCCAGAAGGGAAACTGATACCTCTGACAGTGGAGGGACTGCAGGAGGTTTCATAGACATGATACTTGGGGTAGGTCTCGGGGGATAGCAGTCAGTAGTCCCAGCTCCCCATCGTACTCCTGTCTCCTCAGCTGAGCGAGGCCACTGAGCTCCACTCCACTCCTCCCTGTGCCACAGCCTGGAAGGTGCCACCGTCAGAAAGGGCGGCAGGAGACGCGTGTCTGAGGGATCATGTATTTCGTCCAGATTTACAGATGTTCACAACAGGGGGGCTAGTCCAGGGCCAGGAGCAGCACCCCAAATGTGCTGCGACAGGAGTTTGATTTGGGAAGACAGCTCAGGAACGGGTGACGAAGAGGGTGAGCAGTGGCAGAGCAGCAGGTCTCCTGGCCTCCTGACTCGTTCCTGTGAGATGCAGGGAAAGACGTTACTGGGATGGATTTGAAGATGTTTTGCCTTCTTTTTGGTTTTCATCAAACTCATAAAACTGTAGACTGTGTCTAGAGTTAGTTTCCGGTGAGTTCCCCTAACCCCTCACGTGTGGGACGTGATCTTTGTTTTCTAATTTTTTTATTTTTTGTTAATCTACAAAGTAAAAACCTTAATATGCTCACTGAGATGTCTTGAAGGAACATGAGCATTTGAAAATGGTGTTCGTCTCTGGCAGAAAGGGGAAGGTAGCTGGCCTGGAATGCTCCAGGCGATGCTTACATGGACGCTGAGAGGGCATCGAAGAAGTGGGACGCAGGGGCTGGGAGACTGGGTTCAGGTCTTCACTGTGGCTTTCCTGCTGTCACCCTGGGCCAAGTCCTTGACCCCCCTGGCCCACGTGCATGTGTGTGTTCCTTCTGGCTTCAGAGCAACAAGTAGAGGACTTTTGTTCCATGCACATGGTTCTGGAATGAGGCCAGCAGACTGGATTTGGACTTTGGCCCGCCATCGGCAGCCTGTGAGGCCTCGGGCCTTGGAGAAAGGACCGCCCGCTCTGGAGTCCCATGTTTCTCATCTTTAAAACTGGATAATGTTGGTATAGCCATGATAGAAAACAGTATGGAAGTTCCTCAAAAAATTAAGAATAGAGTTACCATATGACCCAACATTTCCTCTCTGGGTATCTACCCCAAAAATCTGAAAACTTTTGTCTGTAAAGATATATGTACCCTGATGTTCATTGTAGCATTATTCACAGTGGCCAAAACATGGAAACAACCAAAGTGCCCTTCAATAGGTGACTGGATAAAGAAGCTGTGGTACATGTACACAATGGAATGTTAATCAGACATAAGAAAAGATGAAATACTGCCATTTGAGACAACATGATGAACCTTAAGATTATTGTGTTAAGCGAAGTAAGTCAGAAAAAAATCAAGAACCATATAACGTCACTCATCTATGGGATTTAAAACTGAAAAGCAGCAAAGACAAAAACTCATGGACACAGACGATAGTTTAGTTAGGTTACCTGAGAGCGAGGGGGAGGGGATGGGGGAGGAGTGAGGGCGAATCAAATACATGGTGATGGAAGGAGAACTGGCTTGGGCTAGTGAGCACACTGCAGCACATAGAGGATATATGAACAGTTGTACACCTGAAATCTATGTCATTTTACTAACCAATGTCACCACAATAAATTTAACTAAAAACAAAACCCAAAAAACTGGATAATATTAAGGTCATCATGAGGATAAATGATATAACAAGTGATGTGCTCAGTCCAGGGTCTGGCACAGGGCAGAAGTCTGCTGGGCCACAGAAAATCTCAGTTCCTGGAGTAGTGGGTGGTGGGTAACACTACGCCCTGATGTGTACCAAGTGTGGTGGCTCTGCAAGTTCATGCTCATAGCCATGGGCAGCTGTAGTGAGTGGAAATCTTAACTAGGACAACAATCATCCTGAACACCTAAAAAGTGAAGGAGGCAATGGTTTTCAAGGTGTACGGATCAAATAGAATTGTTCCCCTGAATGTGCATGAGCCTTCCCCTCAGGGCTGGCGGTGCAGCCAACAGCTGTGTCTATTTTGGTTTTCAACTTGATCTCTCCCTGGCACAGCCTCCCAGCCCCGCAGGGCTCACTGGAGGTCCCCCGGGGGCCGCTGTGAAGCTTCCTTCCAGGGAAGCAGGAGTCTGCTCTGCTTTCTCTCTTGTGTTCTCAGTGACTCCTCTGTCCTTGACTTTGTCCCCTGTGCACATTACTTTCCAGATAGTTCAGCATTGGCCCCTTTAGCCGTGAGCTCTTGCCAAAGCTTCTGATAGCTCTTCTCTCAAGGTGGGAAGGAATAAATAAGGGGAAAGGGGCTAAAATTCTTGGGGTGGACACAGTTGGTTGCTGACCCAACCTCAGCTATCTTTGTCTTTTTTACTAATTGAACCTCAGTCAGGGTGACCCGATTAAGACATTGACATTGACCCTTGTGTTCAGGTGTGACCAGGTGAGATGGTCTGGCCAATGAGATGTAAGAGCCAGTTGCCTTGTATGGCTCTTTATAAAGGGGCTGACTCAATAGGTCATGCCTTTCACTTGTCCTGGAATGCAGAAGCACTGCCTAGAGGTGTGTGTAAGGAGAATTGTACCAGCACAGGGCTGAAGGCCGTGCAAGCTCTAAGGGTGAAGGACCAGACAGCTGAACCAGAGTGGTTACAGTGCGCACCCCGGAGCTGCCAAGGCTGTCCCCACAGCCTGCCTCTGCTCTGCATTCCTTGTTATGTAAAAAAGGTAAAGCTGCTGTTTTATTCAAGCCACCGTTTAGCTCGGTTTTTTTCTGTTGTTTTCCATATAATGCAAACCTAAGTGTGAAACTGAGGTAAATATTTGTTTCTGCCTGTGGGAGAAGTGATAAACACCCCAGAGTAGGAGGTATTTGAGCGAAGAGTGGATGGTCCGAAGAGTGGATGGTCGGTCCTTGGGGATGTCCATGGGGACTCCAGCAGGAGGTGGGGGTGGAATTTGTCAGAAAAGCTCTACATTAATTTAGGGAGAAAATCATTTGTGATAAAGGTGGCTTCTGGCACCTCAAAGTGAAATTCTAATTACCATGAAATAAATTTTCTTTATTATTTTAGCACTTACGGAAGCCACAATCCTATGTGTATCCCATATTTTTCTTTCTCGCATTTTTCTTTTCGAATCTGTGGAGGTGTTTTTTATTTTGATAAAAACCTGCCAATTTAGGCAACACAGCAGAATTTTCATACAGTTTAAGGACACCTAAATTAAAAAATGGATTGCTTCATGTCTACTCTTGTGGCACTTCTAATTAGACATGGCAGATTAAACACATATTTATCTTGATCCTTCTTGAAACCTACCTAAATGAAAGAAATGTAAAAAAATGTATGAACACACAAAAACAGAATATGAGAGATGAGAAAAGCAGAACGAGACGTTGAGAAATTTTTATGGAAGATGAAGAATGGATGCAGGAAAAGAAGGGGCATTAGTAAAGGAGAAAAATGTAAGAATTAGTGCTGGTAACCTACAGGTATAACGTCATATTTAAGAGTGAAATATTGTAGGCGTCTGTGGTTGTGAATGAGACAAGAATGCCTGATACTGACTTCTCTACTTCTCTTCAACACTGTGCTGGAGGTACAGTGACACTTAATACCATTTATGATAGCAACTCAAAACATAGAATGCCTAGAAACAAATCTATTAGAAGTTTTTAAAGATAGCTTTATTAAAAAATAATCCAATTGTATTAGAAGAAATCAAGGAGGATCTAAATAAATGGAAGGATTTACCATGTTCATGGATTGGAAGTAAGAGACAATGTTGTAAAATTATAATTCTTCCCAAATTAATTTATTGGTGCAATTGTAGTCAAAACCTTAGCAGGTCATTTTGTAGTAATTCATCAGCTGATTCTAAACCTAGTATGGAAACACAAAGGGTCAACAATAGTGAAGACTATTTTGAAGAAGAACAAGCTTGGCAAATTTATTCTGACCACAATTACTGTGAAGTTACAAGATAAACCAGCAGAGCAGTAGAAAGCAATAGAATATTCAGAAATAAACTCACATATATAAGGACCCTTGATGTCTGTATGGTGACCCTACAGCAGTGTGAGAGAGTTAGCTTTCAATATAATCAGTGTTGGGTCAGTTAGGTATCCGTGTGGGAATAAAATGCGTCTTGACTCCTACCTCACACCATAAAAAGAAAATAAAATTTTAAAAAATCAAATTCGGAGTAAATTTTAGCAAAAGGAAAACCACAATGCTTCTGGGAGATAACAGTCACAAAATCCACTAATTACATAGGAACATATATCCAAAAACGGAGCTGCTTATCTTCTTCCTTGACCTGCTCTGTCCAGAATATTCCTCTGAGGAAGCGTCTGAGTGTTCAGTACAAAAATCTTGGGATCACCTTTACTCCTCTCTCTCCCACCCAACAAGTAATGTATCAGAAAATCTCATTGGTTATTCCCTCAAAAAAATAGGTATTATCTGCTGCTTCTGGGATAGGCTGAAAATAGCCCCCCAAAGATTTCACATCTTAACGTGGAACCTGTGACTCTTGCCTCATATGGCTAACCGGTGGGCTCTTGGCAGATGTGACTAAATTTAGGATCTTCGGATGAGAGATTATCCAGATTGTCCAGGTGAGACTTAAAATGTAATCACATATTTGCTCCTAAGAGGGCGACGGAGGGAGATTTGATACACACGGGGGTGGGGCGGGGGGCTGACGATGGAGCTGAGAGGGGTTGAAAGGTGTGCTGGTCTTGAAGATTAGGGTGATGTGGCCACAAGTCATGGGTTGTCGGCAGCCACCGTCACCTGTGGGAGGCAGGAATGGAGTCTGGAGAATGCTCGGCCATGCTGACACCTAGATTTTGGCCCGGTGATACTGACGGAGGACGTCTGGCCTCCAGAACTGAGGCCGAATTTCTGTTGTTTTAATTACCATGTTTGTGGTACTTGGTTACAACAGCTGCTGGAAACCAATACATGGTTTTTACAACACCCCAGTTTCAGAGCACCATCACTTCGGGTTGTTGTGGTGGCAGGTCTCCCTGCTTGTGGCCTTGCCCCACTCCCTGTCATCTGGTCTCCACACAGCAGCCAGACTGACCCTTTAAAAATGTAAGTCTGATTGTGTTCTTTCTTTTACAAAACCCTTCTATTGCTTCTCACCTTATACAGGGTAAAATCCACAACTCTCATGATAAACTACAGACCTCTGTGTAATTTGGCCCCACTTTTGGCCCCACTTTTTACCCGTCTGACTCTGTCTCCTACCTTCCACTTCCGTAGCATTGGCTTTCTTGATTTTCCTTAAGCATGATAGGTGTGTCCCTGTCTCAGGACCTTTGCATTTGCTATTCCGTCTGCTTGGGTTGCTCTCCGACACACTTCCAAAGCCACATGGCTTCCTTCTTTACCTGGTAGATGAGATCTCCGACCACCCTCCAACCTCACTCACTGGGATGTCCTAATTCTCAATCCATCTTTACTTCCTCCATAGTACATATTAAATTCTGACATAGACATTCTTGCTTATTGCTCAGTTGTCTATTTAGCCCCATTAGAATGTAAACTCCTTGAGTGCAGGAATATCTACCTGATTTTTTCACTACTGTATTCCCAATACCTGAGGAGAGCTGCTGTGGCATGTAATGGATGCTGAAGAATATTTGTTGAAGGAATAAGTGATCCAAGAATGCCAAGTGCGTTTATAGTTCCAGACATTTTACTCCAGTAGAAGGCTGTGTGTTGAGTTGTAAGAAGCCATCACCGACCTCTTTCCCTGACTTCTTTAAGGCTCTCTGGAGACAGTCTGCTTCCACTTTCCCAGATGCCCCTCCGGTCAGCAGCTGAACCAAATGTTGGGCTCAGTTGTAATGTCAATGCCTTCCAGAAGTGGAGGCCTTTCCTCCATTTCTGTGCTGGAAATGGGAAGGAAGGGATCCCGTGGGACCTGGCAGACCTTGAAGGGCCTCTCCAACCGAATGGCCTGCGATCTGCCCGTGCGTTTCATGAGCCACATCCCTCTCCTCCATCCCCCTGGCTTTGTACTCTTTCTCTTCTGATTCTTCCTCTCCCCAGTCACTTCCTGTCACAGGACCGGGTTCAAAGTTAAACTCCAAATCTAAAACAAATGAAGCAAGGCAGGAAGGCAGAAATGAGTCACAGCATATGGGATCAGTTTTGTTGGAAAGCATGGTCAGCACTCTTTGCAAACAAGCTGTGACCATATGTGGCAGGGTGGGCGTAAAAGGAGTTTTAAAAATACAAGCGACAAACTGTGATAAATGCCTGAGTTATGAAGAGAAAGCTCACTAATAATTGGTTTGATAGTAAGAAGTGATACCTTGAATGAAGCAGTCGCCAGGGAAACAAGATACTTTCCTGTCCTTTTTTTTTGAATCAAAAGATCCATAAAGGGTAGCCTGTGGTGAGTTAAAGTGCTTGTTATGGCTATATTAGCAGAGAACTATGGACTTGTTTCTTGGCTAAAACCTAGGTCACTTGAATTCAAATTTATTGATATAGTAATAGAAAGTTGCTCTTAGAAGCAGATATATTGCGTCCAGGTACTCATCCCTAAGGAAGAAAGAAAAGAGGGGTGTGTGCGCAC
>PVJL010007353.1:0-49475 GCA_004026885.1 Lyroderma lyra | reverse complement strand
GGGTATTAGGTGATGAGCAAAAACCGTTCCATTCCCTGCCTCCGTGGAGCTTGCAGTACAAGGTGAACGTAGCAATTAAATGGTCAAGCAAACAAATGAAAAATAACACCTGTGGGCTGTGCTACCAGGGAGAGCAGCAGTATGCTTCTGTGGGAGACTAAGAGGGGACAGCTGACCTAGTCTGGGGTGACAGGAAAGGCTTCCCTGAGATGATGAAGGACTCGCAACTGTGAGATGTCATTGAAGAGGGGACAAGGGGGTGCACAGACGGAGTTCAGGACAGACGGGGCGAGGTGTGCGGCGGCCCCGGGGCAGAAGGGGCTGTAGTGTAGTCAGGGAACAAAACGAAGAGCAGTGCAGGGCAATGTCTCTGGAGCTTGATGGTGAGACGTCAAGAGACGGGAGAAAAGAGATAGGGCATGGCTGCCCAGCGCCTGCTAGGTTATGATAAGGGTGTCGGTCTCGGGCTCAAGGAGAGGCCATTGGAAAGGGAGATGGGACATTTCATCAAAAGCATGTCTCTCCCCGCCTCCCTCCTGTACTCTTCCATTCTGGGTCACAGAAAATACCCTGGAGGGAGGGAGAAGTGATAAAAACGGATCGTGTGGGGTCAGTCTCTCATTTGACAGACAAGTGGTTGCTATGTGACAAGCACTGCTCTGCTCTAGGTCCTAGGAGGTGGCAGAGGAACCAGAAGCTGGCTCTCCCCTCATGAAGCTGACAGTCTAGGCTGCAACATGCATTATAATAATAATAAATAACAAATACATTGAGTAAATAATAAATTGCAGTTGACATAAGGCCACAAAAGAACAGTGTGGGATGCTCTGAGATCGAAGAACGGGGTCCTAACCTTGGGTGGGCGTTGGAGTGGAGGAGCCACAGGGCAGGTTTCCACGGAAGGGCAGGATACTTGGCCAGCGACTGGGGACTTCACTTAGGCTTCTGTTTTTCCAGCCCCAGTTTTTCTTAGGTGACCTTGACTCATGCTTTGTCTCTCTGTATGTAAATGGCAGCGAGTGTGCCCATGTCTCCTGCAGAAAGGCAGAAGGCCCCTTATTCTCAGTGCCACGTCCGGGAGACGTATGTGACGGTAAATGACCCTGGGCTGCAGGGCCCCGGGGGAGCGCGGGTTTTGTTCTGTCTAATGCACCGGGAGGGTGGTCGTATTGGCGTTTCTAAATGAACACCCTTTTCCTTAGAAACCAGTTACTTCCAACATGTTGCAGTTCACCACCTCAGAGCAGCTGTTTTTTTCTCAATCAGTCGAAGACGGAAAATCCATAAGCAGTTTGTCAGTGTGTGGGGCTGTTTGCCTTTCAGGGTCGCTGCCAGTTTGGGTTTTCATCATTCTTCGTGCTCTGAGCTCAGTCTCGGTAATGTGTTTGTGTGAAAACAAGCAGCAGGTCTATAGGTCGCCTAGAAACCAGCCTGAGCATACTTCCCAGAAACGGGGTGTGGTCGCTTGTTCCAGAAGATAAAGCCTTCTGAGTTGGCCTAACCCTTTAAGGAAAACACCAGCCCTGTGCCATGGTGGAGCTCCGTGGTAATCCACAAGGAACTATTGTATGGGGGTGAGTTCTATCCCCATCACTGAACAGCACTTATTTGTTTAATATACTTGATCATTCTGATTGAATTCCATCTCAGTCACTTAGCAGTGTATATCTTAGACTAGTTACTTAAGTTCTCCAAGTTTGCCTTTTTTTCTTCAGAACAGTAGGAATAACTATATCTGCTCTGCTCTCTTGGTCTAGTTGAGAAATTAAATGAGAAGATAACTGTAAATATACTTTGTGAACTGATGGGTAGGATGCCATTATTATCTATACCTGGCAGAAGTACATCGTTGGCCCCAGGTCTTCACCCCTTCCTGTAACTATGCTCTTTGCCATGAGCCTTTGCAAGCCCTCTCCTTAACAAGGGAGAGTCTGTTTCCTTGCCTCTTACCTTTAGGTGGGATATATTATTTGCTTCACCCAATAGCATGGAGCAAAAACCAGAGTGCAGTCGTGAGCCCAGGTCTTTAGGAGTCTGGTGTGTTTCTGCTTGCTCCTGTGTCTCTGCCGGCTGCCATGAGGACGTGTCTCTGGTCCCAGGAAGAGGATGAGGCATGTGTGGAGCATGGCCCTTGTGTCCAGCTTCCCGCACTGAGCCCAGCTGACGACTTTCAGAGACACGTAGATAAGTCCAGTTCAGGTAAGCAGAGCACCCAGCTAAACGACGTGAGCTAAGGAGATACATATTGTTATGTGACACTGAGGTTTTGCCAAGACTTGTTACACAGCATTAGTATAACAACAGGTGACTGCTACCTCCTCCATCCACCTCTCCAGCCAAACATCCATTGGCTCACTGAGACTGTGATAGCTTCCAAAGACAAAGACAAGAGAGGTCAGTTTTGGATAGATTTCCTGCTTTTCCTATCTCTATGCTCTTCCTTCCTTGGCCTAATTTCAAAAGTAAATGGTTCTGGGTTTGCAAATATAAAGTTCTCTGTATAGTACCCCACATGATCTGCATAAAAAGCTCAATAGAAATCTGACAAGTAAAATTCTAGTGAGAATGTTTACTTCTAACTGATACATAGATGAGGGGACTGTTAGGATCACATGCTTTCTTCATCGTTTAATTTGTAGACTAGACTGCTCTGTAAGTGTATGCAAGAGACAGAAACAGGATATGACTTTCACTAAGAGCCTTGTGCCACTCAGCTTTGGGAGATGTTTAGGGCAATTCTAAGCTAACAGTCTTGTATAACACACACATACTGAATATATACCACATGTATAGCATAAGGTCCTGAGGAATTAATAATGAACAATGTTCTAGTAAGGGAAGTGAATTGCAAACTACTTATTGGACCATATCCATCAATTTTCTAACACATTTTTTCTACTTTTCACAAGTTGAAATCAAGATGGTGCACATAGTTTAGTTGTTAGCTAGAGTTTCTCATTCTTTGTGGTATATAGAATAATGATACAGATTATAATTGATAGCATCTCAGAGCCAAGAAAATACCCAAGTGAGTACAAGCAGCATACACACCATGTCATAGGATCAAAAGCAAGGTGAGGTTACTCTGATAATATGGAATAAGAAGCATTTATATGAGACACCAAAAAGATGAATGATTTCAATACAAAAGAGTGAACTAGAATAAAGACAACTGTAGGTCAATTCATTTTGAAGATTCCTAGCACCAAGGAACACTTTTATTACCTGTCCCATCCTTCATCCCATGGTATTTCCACATAGATTTTGCCCCTGTAAATAAATTCGTGTTTATCAAGCGGTATGTTACTTCTCAATTTGATAGCAGAATCCATGCATTTCTGGTCATCAGAGTTTTGCACCAGACAAGATAATCAGTATTCCCATACTGAGTTAGCATTTTTACCCAAAAGCCAAGAAACTTAATGTTGTAGTTAGTCTATGAAGTTATTATTCCTGATAACTGTTTAATCTCTATTAACAATTTTGAAATATTGACAAGAATTCATCCTAGATGGGTACATCATTCTACATTAACAGTGCATCATAAGAAAATACGTAGACAGGGGACTCACAGGTTGTGATCCTTTTCCTATGGTTTGCCTAGTGCTTTGAGCAAATGAGGAAAGACAATGGGAGATGTGACAGGATTAGGAGAGGACAGCTCATAGAGTCTTGAATGTGAGACTTAGGAATTTAGACTTTCACTGTAACCATCACTGAAGAAATCATTAGATTGAATATAAAAGGACTAATTGTATGAATTTGCTACAAAGGTGGGTGGGGTTGGAGAAGAACTCAGAGCCAAAAGAAGTAAAACTTGGATGACTAAATTTCCACCAGAGAAACACAGACAGGCCACAGCTCGCCCGCTCACCTGTAGCGGGGTAGCTGCCAACGTGGAAGGAACGTGGGAGCTGCACCGTCAGCTCTACGCTTCTTGCACAGGGGCTCCAAGCACGGCGTTGTGTAATAGTGAGAGCCTGAATTCCGGAGTCAGACCACCTCGGTTCGTGTTCAGGCGAAACTGAGTTTTATTTGGCCCTGTGGCCTCAGGCAAGTTACTGAGATTTGACCTTCATCTCTCTTATTAAGTAGGGAAAACAATACTATCAATATTAGAAGATACATGTAAGGATGACATAATTTTTGTAAGTTGTTTGGTGCATAGTTAGCAGGATTTAATTAGTTTCTTTTAGATTAGCTTGGAAGTCCAAATGTGAGGAGACTTTATGCTTGGTGTGGAACCACCAATAAATTCTGTCTTTTCCCTTCTCATCAGCTCATAAGAGACCAAATTGGCTGTTAATCAAGACCCTAATGAGAACACATATGCTCCGATACCAGCCTCAGCTTGGCAACAGTCTGCATTTGACTTGAGAGTAAATAGGAGGTGACAGGTGAATCTGGTGTGGAGACTCCAGGTGAGTAGTTTTCCTGGAGGACTTGAACTGGAAGCTCACATATTGCAAATAATTAGCCCTGGGGATAGAGGAAGCATCTTGCAGTAGAAAGTCCTAGAATCCCTGTACAGGGCTGAAAATGGCAAGTCTGAATCCTAGAGCTCCATGTCCTGTTGAGATTGTAGCTGCCATCACCACCAGATTTTTTGAGCAATTCCTTTTAATCAGCCATATCTGAACTTCGCACCACAGGAAGTATTTCTCCCACGAATATGCTTAAATATATGTTTAACGGTAACTCAACCTCTTTGTCATGCGGTTTTGAAGTGTTCAAAGTGTCTTCACATTTATAATTCCATGGTTTTCACACTGACCTTCTGGGAAAAAGAGGGTATTATTATCCCCCTTTTCCAAATGAGAAATCTGAAATGCCGCACGGCACAGGGAACTTTCCGAATGCTCAGGCTTAATAAGTGGAAAGGACTCCTGCCTTTTGACTTAAATTTGAGTCTACTGTGTCCTTGTCCCTACAGGAAGACTTACAATTACTTTCCCAGCAGACTCTGGTAGTCACGATCCACCCACTCTGGGAGACTCTCCCCCACCGTGTTGTATTTTCTTTCTCAAACAGTTTTATGTCAAGCTTTGCTGCATTGGGGTCACCGGAGACGACCATTTGCCATTTCGTCCTGCATAGTTTTCGGCGGTCGTTATGGAAAACTGGCAACATAGCACGTTCTTTATCGGGTTTGAAGCACGGCTTTCAGAAGATGGAGACTTGAACTTGGCGAGATGAGAGTGGAATTATTGAACACCTGGTCAGGGTCAGGTCTTATTTTTTTGTCACACCTTACGTCTGTTCACTTTCTAATCAATTCCCTTCCTTTTTCTTCCTGAGGGCTATCAAATATAATAAAACCCACTATCCTTCACAAGAAACAAAACCCTCTTCTCTGGTTCAGAGCATTTCACATTCCTTCCATGTGACTCAACAATGTGCTGTCGTTTTGCGGCCTGGAACACCCCCCCACCTTTTCTTCCCCTCTGATTTTAAACAGGAAGTCACCTCTCAGAAACCCTGAGGTAGAGAAAAACAATTTAATGAAACCGTGTGTAGGACATCTCATGAAGGTTACAATAGCTTTTTGCAAAAACCTCAGTGTTCTCTTTTACTAAAATTTTATTTATATGGTAATGACATCTTATTAGTAATTCAAGTCAATGATTAGTTGAATCACCTCCCTAATGTTTCAAAAGGATTGTTTTGGTTACCTCTGTGTGTAACAAGCCATCTCAATTTAGTGGCTTAAAAAAGCAGCAGTCCATTTGCTTATGATTTTGCAATTCCGGCCGAGGAAAGGAAAAGTAACTTGGGCCACCCTACTCATCTCTCTTGGAGGCCCTCATGCAGCTGCTGTGCTCCTGGAGGCTTGACTGGAGCAGGAATGTTCAAGATGGTTCTCTCCTGGGCCGAATAGGATCTCTCCAACGTTCACATTTACCCAGCGCCTCAGAATGCGATGTTATTTGGACAAGGGTTGTTACAGATGTCATTAGTTAAGATGAGGTCATGCTGGAGTAGAGTGGGACCTAATCTTACATGACTGGTGTCCTTAAAAGAAGAAGACACTAGACACACACTGGGAGAAAACCATGTGACAATGGAGACAGAGGTTTGAGCGATGTAGTCAAGGAACACCAAGGATTGCCAGCAGCCAGAGAAGTTGGAAGAGGCAAGTTGTAGATTCTCCTTCAGACGCTCCAGAAGCAGCCAACCCTGCAGGATGACTTACAGCCTCCAGAACGGGAGCCCAACCAACCCTCTCTCCCTGTCTCTCCCTGTCTGTCTCTCCGTCTCTCTCTTTCCTTCTCTCCACATGGTCTCTCCACCTGAGTAATCAGGCCTCTTTTTATTGGAGGCTCAAGGCTCCAAGGCAGTGAAGGTGGAAGCTATCAGACATCTTGTGGATGAGGCCCAGAGCTATCATTTCTGCTGTGTCCTGTAGATTAAGGCTAATTACAGGGCTGGTTTAGGAAGAAGAAATAGACTCCACCTGATGATGGAGGAGGGCTAAGTACACATGGGATTGGGAAGGATTATTGGTGTCCAGCTTTGGAGGTGATCTGCAACAAGGACTGTGGCTGCCTGCATTTCAGTGCATGTTTTATAACATTATAGGCCTCTTAGTGCAAGTCCACATAGGTTTAGCAAGATTTCTTTCACTGACGATCTTCTGAATATTCAAGTCTTTGAATGTAAGCCAGCCTAAGCCTCCATGTTGACCTCTCCTAGCTGGGCAAACCCGTGCTAAGGTTCCAGGATCTAGGATTCAGCATAGGAGTGGGTACTGTTGCCCATGGGAAAGACGTTGTGGTATTCCTGTGGCGGAAATGACTGTTTCTATGAGGTTAGTTCTGACCACAGTTGTGACCACATACCACTCACAAGCCAGAGTTTGGGTGACAGTGCCTTCCTGTGAAAGACCGTAACTGTTGACACAATCAAGGCGATGCACATGGATGAGTGAAATGGGGACAGAAGTAGCTGTGACAATAAAAATGAACAGTTAAAACTTGCGACTTAGAGGCCACAGGCATTGAACTTGAGTTGGTTTAATTTCTAAATCCCCATTCTTCTACTATAGCCTACACAGTATTTTTTGAAGTACTGAAATGTTTGTGGAAAAAACTGAAAGATAGGGAAACAAGGAAGATAAAACTTAATGTTATTAAGAGATGGAATGCTATTATAGGGGAATGCAATAGATGTCTCTCAGTCAACTTATAGTTTAGTTTCTCTTTTAAAATGCTGTTAATATCTGACACGTAACAAAAATATATGTAATCTATATGCAAATAATGAAACATAATAGTATAAACTCCTGTGAACCCTTCATTTAACTAAAGAACCAGATCACGGACAATCCTGCATCTGCCTTCCCCCGCTTCTCTGTCTAGATCTCCTGATCCACTTTAACCACAGTTCCGAATGGTTCTGAATGTTGTGTTTATCTTTCCCTTGCATACTGGGCAAACAAATAGATCTTCAGGTTTGAATCAAACGGGGAAATCTTGCTTGGTTCTTGGTTAACTCTAAAGCAATTTTCTGAGTAATTGTTAGCACAGTAACTTGCCTGCTTGTTGTATATTCTGTAACAGTGACAGTGACAGTTGTATGATGAGCAGCCTCTAGAAGCAGTAGTGATGGTATGAGGGCAGCTGGGCTTGCGTACAGATGCCCCGCAGTTGAGCAGGCGTATTGCTTTCCTCCTCCTGGTCTTACGTAGGAATTGAGAGCCCAGCCGTCAGTCAAAGACCTTCCTTCTCATTCTTGGGCTGCGCAGCAACTCCTCTTACCCCTCTTCTCCATGGGCGTCTGTGTCAGCTGCACTGAGTCTGCAATCTGTGGCTGCTGAAGACTGGAGACTCCAGGCCAGGAAATGCGGCAATTATGGAGATGTACCAGCAGAGTGTTAAAGTAATTTGCATAATCTGTTTCCCAAGACAGTAGCAGAAGCATGGAAAGGCTTATACAGGGATCTGTAAATCTCGAAGGTAGCAAGTCCACTTGGGACACACTTTCTGTTGTATTACTTCAGGGGCAAATTCTGCTGTGATCACTTTCATTGAAGACAAGTATATTTTCTCTGCTTGGAGAATTTTTAATTTCATTTTCCTTTTATCAAAGTAAAATTAAATGCACATGGGTTGGGATTTTTTCTTTTTACACATGGATTTTTTTTTCATTTTGCAAATGGTTTTTCCGTGGTGGTGCTGCAGCAGATGTAATAATAAGCGCATAATTACCTCCCTTCCTATCCTCAGTGCCATTTCCTAGAGTCACCCACTCTTAACAGTTCTCATCTTTAGTTCTTCTGGTGGCGACCTGAATGTCTCTAAATAATATGCTCCTCCTTGACTTATCAAAAACATAGTTTATTCATTCATCCTTCTTGAATTTATATATATATATATATATATATATATATATATATATATATACACACACACACACACACACATATATTTTAATGGCCACAACTGCACACACTGTGACCTCATATCTCATTACTCTCCCCTGTTGAGGGACAGGCCTCCGCCTCAGTTTCCCCACACTTGCTGTCTCTGCTGCCTGGGTTGCACTCCTCTGCATGTACACAGGTTGTGACCCCTCTAGTTTTTACTTAAGTCATCTTAGTGAGGCAGGGCTGCTGGGGTTTAGGTCCAGGCAGTTTCTTAATGTATCGACAACCTTAAGTCAAGGTTGCTAACATTACATTTTGTTCTGTACTGATAGGGAAATCTTCTGTGAGTGGCCTCTTAAAGTTTGGAAACCAATAATCTGTTTTTATACTCTGTGCTAGGATTCTTGTCCCATTTTTGCAAGACCAAAGGCGTGACTCCTTAGCTGATCAGAGGCGACTATGCCCAGTGAAATCTTTCCTTCCTGGCCAAGTTCGTTTATTTCCCTTCCTGATCCCGGAGCCTGGTAAGGCTGTCGTCCGTCAGAGCTGGTCCTTCCTCCGTTGAAATGTCCGGGGGTTGTCCCTCTTCCATGCCCTTTGCCTTTTGGGATTCAGTCCTTCACCCCCATGTGCTTGGCACCTTGAGGTTGGTGGGCGGCGTGGCAGATAGGTCAGCGCTCTGGAATGGGAAGCCCCAGCTAGTAATATTTTTTTAAGTTTTATCTAAACAAAAAAAGGAAAAGGAAGACAACTAGCATGTGTTGAGTGGCTTCGCATGTACCCGACACTGTAATAAGCATTCTCACGTACCAGCTTACTGGATCATCTTTGTCCCCATGGTATGTGGATGCACCAATTTCTGTTTTGTAGACGAGGAAATGGAAGCTTACCTTGACGGTTAAGCAACTTGCCGACGAGCAGTGTCTCAAAGGTTAAAGGGCTGGTGATGGATCAAGAGGGGCACGTTTTAGGTGTTGGAAACCTTTTCTTCACACCAGCCATGGGCCTTTCACTGCCCTTGCACAGGGTGATTCAGGACAGAAGACACAGCATAAATGCAGTCTGGGGACAGTTAGGCATGTGGACTCCTTGAGGAGTGACCTTGGGTTTTGCTTAGAGCCTCCTGGGTTTTCCATCGGCTGGTCTGGAAGCAGTAGTCTTTGCATCTCTTAGTGTTACAACCCCAGACAGAAGCCATGTATGTATGTCCCTGTGTTTACTGTCTTGAAAGGACATTTGGCTTTTATTTTTGAGGAGTAGAAAAGCATCAATAATGACAGAGTACATAAATAATGACTGAGTGTACTTTAAAAGTGATACCCATTGGTAGGATAAAAATTGTACTTCCAAACCACAATATTTTCAGAACTAATGTCCTAAAAGGGCTCATTTATAGAGTCTAGGGGATGCCTGAAGGCTGACACATGTGGTTTAGAGCCCTTGCATTAGATTGTTGTTTGAGCTTCCCTCAAATGGAGTAAAAAGACTTGGAAACCCCTAAAATGAAGGCCAGGCTCTGTCATTTTTTAATGATGTTCTGAGAGTTTCTAAATGTGGCTTTGATGAAGCTAGGGTGCATGCGGAAATCTTTCCCAAACTGCCTGCCTCTTCCTTCCCATCAGGACCAATTAGGATGGGAAATATCTTGCCTAAAACAGAGCTAGGACCACAGGAACAACACCTGGTAGATTTCCTAAAGCCCTTCAGGCAACCAAAGAATTATATTTTGTAGCAAACACATTAAAGTCACTTCCAATCCATGTGTTGTGGGGAAAATGAATTGCCTGAGTGCTGTCATCAGGAATTCAGATTAAGTCCTTTTTCAAGGGAAAAGAAGTTGCATAAATGATAAGGTTGATGACTTCCTGATAACTGTATTCCCAAGACAAGTTTATTAGAATTCTTTCAGGAAGACTTTAGAAAGGTTGTCACGTTTTCCTTATTTTAGTCTAAATGAACTAATATAAAAATGTTCCTGATTTAGACTTTGGCAGTCCCCAGCTTACCGATGAATTGAGTTCCCCAAATTGGATTTTCATCCAGTTGTTTGGAAATAAGAATATGTTTTTGCAGTGAAGCAATGTTATAAATGATGGTTACAGTCCCAGGCCAGCCCACAAAACCATTTAACTCCCAGTGTTCTAAAAAGAATATTATAGACCAGTGATTTTCAAATTGAAAGTCACAACCAATTAGTGGGTCATAAAAGCAATTTGGTGCATGGTGACAGCCTTTTAAAAAATAATGAAATGAAACTGAATGGAAGAGAAAAATATCAGAATGCATTGCATGAGGGGAGGGGAAGTACCATTTCCCAGAACCTCTCTGTTTAGGTTCGTGTGCCTGTGAGGATTGGATGATGATGCAAATGTATTTCTTATTGTGGGTCTGGGTCAAAAGTGGTGTCAGGATTACATTTCTGTAGATGCCTTGGGTTTCAAGTGATGTGAACTAACTCCTATGAAGCAGGACATGGTTCATAGCAGTTTGGAGCCTCTGTGCGTGTGCATGCATGTGCGCATGTGTATGTGCACTTATGTACGTGTGTGTGTGTGTACGTGTGCGTGCGTGCATGTGCGTGTGTGATTCTTGAGTGAGAAGCTGGAGTGTTAGGAAGGAAGAGTAGGAACAGTGTATGTTGCTGGAGTTGGAAGTTATGACTGGGATTCTAGGGTCGGTGGCCTGCAGAAGTTTCGTGCAACCTAGGAGCTAAAAATACTTGCTATCTAGTCCTTTACAGAAACAAGTTTGCGAAACCCCTTTTGCAACGGGAATAAGGCTCAAGAAATTATTAGGACTCTGAAGGAAAGTAAGGATAATCCAAAGTCCACTCTAAGTACTAGGCCAGAAGGATCATGATAAATCCTCAACTAGTGAAACCATGAAGGATCAATTAAAGCTTAAGTCTTAGAAGATCTCTGTGTGCAAGATGGAGTGCCTAAGACTGACAGCTGACTTCTCATTAGCCAAGGTAGACCCCAGAAGAGAAGTGTTGGGAAAAATACTTGCAACCTGGAGTTTTCTTCCAGCTGAAACATCTTCCAAGATTAAGGGTCAAACATACGACATTCATGATAATTTCCCTCCTATAAACCCTCAGTAAAATACCTATTAAAATAAATATTCAGCAAGTGCAAGAGAACCCCAGGGAGAGCAGGGGGTGAGAGAAAGAATGGGGAGCGCAGAGATTGTTCGGATGTGTCGGGAAATGTAACTGTTGTTCAAACGGTCATTTTAAAGGATTAAAAGCAGGTAAAATCGTATGCCTAGAAAACAATTGCATGATGGGAGAGGATATGCAAAGGCACTTAAAGAGGACAATGCAAATGTTCAGTAACTTTTGGCTACATTAGAAAGAAAAATTGTGTGGTTAAATATGCATATTTCACGTATGGTTAAATATGTATGTATTTGCTAAAGTATTTGGTAAATTTGTTCTTACTTTACAAATTGAATTTAATTTCTTTCTCAGAAAATGAGTGGCAAAAAGCAGTTTTGCAGAAATAAATGGGCCTGCTGTGTGTGTGTGTGTGTGTGTGTGAACTTTTTTTTTTTTTTAGTCTGATGGGGATGATACAATTGAGTAGAAAAAAACAATGAGGTGGGCAGAAAAGGATTGAAATCATGGAGGAAGTTGATTTTATCATAGCTGTGGAGAATCTACACCAGGAGAGAAGGAAGATGAACCCTCTGAATATTGCATGGAGAACATGCGTCTTCCATTGAAAATAAGAAGTGTGACTCAGATAAAAAATAATCCATACTTAAAAATCTACTTGCTGAAAAGGGATAAATGATTATTTTGTATTTTATACTTCATTCATGGAAAAACTGAATGGGCCTAGGTAAATAAGTTTAAACAGCACTGGTGACTCCATGATTTTTTTTTTAAAGAAGGTATTTTCACCTTGTACCAGTGATAAATGATGAAGGGAACTGAATCTTGGATTCCCATCATTTCACTTTCTACTGGGCTGGGCTCAATGGAGGTTCCGTCTTGTACTGGTCCAAGTCCTGCCCCTTGGATTCGTCCCTCTGGTCTCTACGGCTGTCCTGGGCTTCATGGTTCCTTAAGAGACTGGACGTTGGCCCCTTGACCACAAGGTCAGAAACTAGCACAATTCTCTGTCTATTTCTGCTCACCTTTCAGAATATATTTCTCTACACTTTTCTGGCTTTTTTTGTTGTTGTTGTTGTGTCTGCTGTTCTGTTCCCTGTAGCTGAGTGGGCCTGTTTATTCTGCCTACATTGTTTTAGACAGAAAGTCATCGCCTATAGCCACAGTACTACTGTATCGTTTAGAATAGCCAAGACACGAGGACAATCTAATTGTCTGTCCATGAATGAATGGATAAAAAATGTGATATATATAAATGGAAAATTATTCAGCCATAAAAAAGAAGGGCATAGGCCATTTTCAACAGCATGGATGGACCTCGAGGGCATTATGCTAAGTGAAATAAGTTAGATAGAGAAAGACAAATACTGCATTATCTCACTTGGGTGTGGAAGCCAACAAAACAAAATAAAACCAACAAACAAAAACCCAAAAGCCAAATTTACAGAAACAGTACATGGTGGATGCCAGGGATGATGGGGTGGAGGCAATGGGTGAAGGTGGTCAGAGGGTGCAAACTCCCGGTTATAAGGTGAATAATTCTGCGGATGTAATGTACAGCATGGTGACTGTGGTTAACAACACTTTATAGTGTACTTGAGAGTTGCTAAGGGAATAGATCTTAGAAGTCCTCAACACACACTCACGTACACATGCGTGTACACACACACGTATACACACACTGGTAACTATGCAAGGTGATGAATGTGTTAACTAACCTTATTGTTGTAATAATTTCTCAATATGTACTTGTATCAAATCATCACATTGTACATGTTAAACTCACAATGTTATATGTCAATTATATCTCAGTTAAAGCCAGAAAAGTATGTTATATAAGTAAAAAAACAAAAGTGTTCTAAATTTTAAAAAGTACACAAGAAGAAGACATAACAAACCCATACAAATTTGAGCAGTTGTTACAGCTGGGTAGTGAGATTGTGAGAAAGTGGTATTTGTTTTATTTGGAATATTTTTCTAAATGTCTCTAAAATGTTATAATACTTATAAAAAATTTAAGAATTAATACGTTAAGACAAAACAAACAAAAATCAAAGTACTGCTCTAAAAACTTCCCTGCTTGGAACAGGAAGTCCCTTCCTCTGTCCCAGGACACGTTCCTCTGAACTTCCTTCTGTTCTCACAAACGCTGGGCCACAGACAGAATGGCCACAGTTACCATACAGACGCTGCAGGTCACCCCTCCAATGGCAGCTGTCCCAGTGGGCCCTTGCTAGCCCCATGAAATTGTTTGGCTCCTTTCCCTCGCACCATGTATAGATTACATTTGCTCTTCCAAAAATCCTTACAAAAACACTCTTAGTCCTTGATAACAAAAAGTCAACACGATTGATCATTTTGGCAAGTTCTGTAGGTCCACTTTTACTGTTCAAAATACTCTTGATGTAAAGAACCTCCTCAGTTGAATAAATACACAAATTATTACTTTAAGAATCCAGGTGTCAAATCAAGAGTAACCCACTCATTTTTCCACCAGCAGTTCTTTAACTTCAGCACATGTCACAGTCGCCCGCAGGAGTGGCTGTGACTGGGAGTCAACTGGGCCCCACCCTAGACTTTCTGATCCCACTAGCTTGGAGTGGGGATATGCATTTTTAACAGGTCCCTAGGGGGCCCTGCTGTGGCTGTGGCAGGTCTGGGACCTGAGTTAAAGATCACTGTTTCAGATCCTGCTGGCTGTCCGCCACTTTAGCTGTGGTTTAGATATCCTTTTTTACTGACCTCTTTATTTCATCCTCAAGGAATTTAAATGTTGATTTTAGGTGAAGAACCAATTGATTCTGCTGTTTGCTGGCCGTGTTCTGTCCCGTGGGCAGATGGAGTGCTGTGCATATGGAATCCTTCTATTACTTGCCTCCTACCCCCGGAATGCTGAGAGAAGAAGGCATAGAATTTTGGTGTCCTGTTGTTGAGATGCAGAGTTATCAATGAAACTGTCAAAGATGGCTACTATATCTTTATTTCATTGTCAAAATTGCTGCTGTGTCTGTTTTCTGATCTGCAGTGGAGAATCAATCAGGGCTTCTTATTTGGACATGTACTGGAGGTAATTTTTAAATCATGTAGAAATTACACACACACACACACACACACACACACACACACAGACAATGGAAAAGAAAAATACTGATTAGGGTTGGAATAGGGTTCTAGGGTATCAAATTGTAATTAGCACCTGGAGTATGTGTGAGGAAGAGTGGAGAGTTGGGGGTAGAATTTTTAAAAGAGGAGCACTATAGCTCAAAGGTAGAAAAAGCCTGAATTTTCATCAACAGACGAATGAATAAAAAATGTTGTATGGATATACAGTGGAATATTACCCATAAAAAGGACTAAGTACTGATACATGCTACAACATGGAAAAAAACCTCAAAAACCTTGTGCTAAATGAAAGAAGCCAAACACACAGGTCACATATTTTATGATGCCACTTATACAAAATACCCAGAGTAGATAAATCCACAGAGACAGAACCAAGACGGGAGGTTGCCAGGGTCTAGAGAGTGACTGCTTACTGGGTCTGGGATTTCACTGTGGAGGGTTGGAACTAGGTACAGGTGGTGGGTGTACAGCATTGTGACGGCACTGAACATCACTGAATTGTTCACTTTGAAATGGTTAATTTCATGTTACATGAATTTCATCTCAATAAATTAAAAAAAATTTTTAAGAGAGAAATTCATCAGAATTCCCAACTCCATTTCTCGTAGGTTTTTATATGCTTCACATCTGACTTTCTCTTTGTTTTCTAATGAAAGTTTATGTTTAACTTAGATACTAATCCTGGAGAAATCCTGGATTGACCTCCAAATCTTAAGTGTCATCTCAATCTTCAATAAAACAGCTCTAATAACAGTGGGGACAATAAAGTCACCCTATGCGTCAGGGACGGTGCTGGGAATGGATCCCAAGGGGCATTACCTGTCATCTCTTCTAAATTCCATTGATATCTCTCCATGTCCCTGAAGCTGCTGACATAACTGAATGACTTGTCAATGATGTCATCCACTCAACCAGGACAGAGAGCACGGTGGCGTCTTGCACTGGCTCACAGAGCATCGTGTCCTCCGGGGGCCCCTGCATTCAGATTCAGCTTTGCCCTTGGAGAGGTTGTGAAGCCACGTAAAGCGTGTCTGGGCTGCCCGTCACTCACTCTTCTCCATGTCCCATGACTCTCTGGGGCCCTCCCCTTTATGCTGTAGGCACCTAGAGAGAGCTCCCACTCCTTCATCCCCCTTTTCTTATTCCTCTGTCCACACCAGTAGTTAGAAGAGGACACCTTTCCTCCCTGAGAGTGAACTTGACATAAGTGTCTCTGACCAATACTGTTGGAGGTGTCTCCACTCTGATACCAGATGTGTTTGCAGGGTGCTGGGTGTTCTCAGGACCTGCGTGGTGTGCACTGGGGTAATTCACTATCGCTGGTCACTGTCAGGTTTGCTTGATGTCTAGGTACCACAGAGAAGTGGTGAAATACTGCAGGCAGGGCAGCAGAGCACGTAGGCTGACTTTCAGCAGATGGAATTGTAGGAGATCATAAGTATGGAAAAGTGATTAGGATTCTAGCTTTAGCTTTGCCCAGAGGCCAACTGCCGGTTTCTTTACCTTTATAAAAGGGTCAAAAAGCAGTTGACTCAGTGGTCCGATTTGGGTTAGATCATTTGTAACTAAAAATAGTTTGCCCTGAGGGAGTTTATGAGTCATTTCTAAACTTTCCTCCACATACCACATGGTGTCCACCTATAACAACATGCACCCAGGTTATCTTTGCTTATCGAGGCCACCGAGATGGGGCACCAGGTCATGAGCATTAAATTGCAGTCAGCAAAACAACACCCCTGTGCTTACCAATCCGGTGGTAGCCCCTCACTTTGTTGGCCCAACCTGTGTTTTGTAACTTGAGACACCTTCATTATTATCTGTTTCCAAGGAAACATACCATCTCCAAGTTGTTCCTTATTACGCTTATTACGCGTACTTGGGGGGGCGGGGCTACTTTCTAGGAACACAAGGTGTGAGCAGAGCCAGGTGATGCAGTTAGCGAGTGTTCCCGACTGCTGGTCAACCAGCATATCCCTGGCGCTTCGCCCGCTGCTGGGTGCGTCTGGGGGACTCGGCTTGCTCTGCCACTGTCCATTCCGCTCTGTCAGGCCACAGCCACGTACCAAAGAACCACAAGGTTGAGGTAGAACAGACATAATTAGGCCTATGTATCTCACACCTACTTCTCAGTGTTAAAGGCAGACTAATCAAATCTGCAAGAAATATTGGCAGAGTAGTTCTACAAAGAGGCCTTTTCAGGAATCTTATGCTTCCCACAGAACTTAAAATACTCTTCCATACCTTTTCCTAACATTTCGGTTTGCTGAGTTTTCACTGAATATTTGGCACTAATTTTTATAAATCCTCTGGGCGAGGGGACTACATTTCCCCCCCTTCTTATTTTAAATACTTGTTTTTCCTTTGGAGTTCAATCTTTTGGGAGAAGTTCCTTGGTCTTTCTTTGGGAAAGTTACTTGTGGGGTGGATGCCAAAACTCTGGGTGACTTTGAAGTCTAGACAGCACCAAACTAAACATAGCCGCAACACTTTCACTGCTGTGTACGCAAATGTCATTTACATTCAGGGCACCTAAGCGGGCTCGCAGAGTCTTTGGAAATTACATTTGATCCCAATGAGTCAATTAACTCAACAATACTGTATAGGTAAAATCAACGTGCTTTTGATTACATTGGGATGAACATTTGTCAATATGCTTTTAAATTTTGAAATAGCCTGGGCCGAAGAGGTGAAGTCATTATTTTTTTTATTTTTATTTTTTTGAAGTCATTATTTTAAAACCTTTTTAATTTTGTTTTTCAGTTACAGTTGACATACAGAATTATACTCGTTTTAGTGGTTAGACATTATGTAACTTATGAAACCATCACCCTGATAAGTCCAGTACCCATCTGACACCATACATAGGTATTCGATATTACTGACTATATTTCCTGTGCTGTACTTTACATCTCTGTGACTGCTTTGTAACTACCAATTTGTACATCTTAATCTCTTCCCCTTTGACACCCAGCCCCCAGTCCCCCTCCCATCTGGCAACCATTAATTTGTTCTCTGTATCTCTGAGTTTGTTTTGTTTGTTCATTTAGATTCCATGTATTAGTGAAATCCTGTGTTATTTGCCTTTCTCTGTCTGACTTATTTTATTTAGTATAGTACCTCTAGCTTTATCCATGTTGCCACAAATGGCAAGATTTCACTCTTTTTATGGCTGAGTAATATTCCATTGTGTGTATGTTTCACCTCTTCTTTATCCATTCTTCTATCAATGGGCATTTAGGTTGCTTCCATCTCTTGGCTATTGTAAACAATGCTGCAATGAACATAGGGGTGCATATGTCTTTTCGAATCAGTGTTTTCATATTCTTTGGATAAATACCCCAAAGTAGAATTGCTGAATCATATGGTAGTTGTATTTTTAATTTGTTAAAGAACCTCCATACTCTTGTCCACGGAGGTGGATGGGAGAGTGATTCAACGGGGAGACAGAAAATGCCAAGTCTTTTAAGATCTACCATGGAAGTCACCATCTGCAATACCCTCTTAGTCTCTCAGGCCAACCCTATTCTTGTGTGTGTGTGGGGGGGTGGGGGTGGGGGGGCTGCACATCATGTGTGACTATCAGGAGGCAAGAATGCCTGGGGCCATCTTGGGGGCTGGCTATCACCCCTAGACAATCCTGGTCACACTGTCTTGGGCCAGGGGGAATCTTGGGGAAGCTGACAAGGCATGCTTTCTGTGGTCTGTCTGTGGACTATGGACTTGTCAGCTCCCTCGGCACTATGCCGGCCGATGCCTGGCTGGCTGGCTGCTGCTTTGTGTCTAAGCCTTTGAAAAGCTCTTCTATGACTGGACTCCAACCTTCAACTCCCAGGAACCAGTACATGGCAGTGTTGCAAAGGTCAATAATTACCTGTTCCAGGTCTCTCTCTTTGTAATAAGCAACTATTATTATTTCTTAAGACCAAGCTAAGAGAGTTCTTAGGCAACCCGGACCTGTAGATCGAAGTGAGGGCTCTAGAAATTTCCTTTAGTGACTTGGGTTACTGAAGTCCAGCAGGTTGAGTGTTTCAGACTTACCTTTACACTGCTTCCCTCCTTAAAGGCTTTCCTATCTGCAATGTTGCACACCCCCGTGTATGCCTAGGCCCTTGTGGTTGTATGAATTAGTGAGCAGAGAATCAGTTTTGAATAAGGACATGGAAGAATTGCTTATGGCCACTGATGCCAGGAATGTAGAGATGGTGAGGGGACCAGAGGGAGGTTGGGGGCACTTATTTCTTCATTCAGCTCACTAATTTGGCTCCTCCCTCTACGTTGGCTCCTCCCTCTACATTGACTCCTCCCTCTACGTTGGCTCCTCCCTCTACATTGACTCCTCCCTCTACATTGGCTCCTCCCTCTACATTGGCTCCTCCCTCTATGTTGGCTCTCCCTCTACATTGACTCCTCCCTCTATGTTGGCTCCTCCCTCTACATTGACTCCTCCCTCTTCATTGGCTCCTCCCTCTACATTGACTCCTCCCTCTATGTTGGCTCCTCCCTCTATGTTGGCTCCTCCCTCTACATTGACTCCTCCCTCTATGTTGGCTCCTCCCTCTGTGTTGGCTCCTCCCTCTACGTTGGCTCCTCCCTCTACATTGACTCCTCCCTCTGCATTGACTCCTCCCTCTATGTTGGCTCCCTTCCTCCTGCCTTTACTGAGAAATTGCCGAACCGCCTGTCTCCTCTGAGCAGGGCCCGTGGGATTCGCCGTCCCTTACTCTGACGACGGTGCCTTGTGCGTCACTTCCAGCAAGGTCCGCAGTCATTCCTTCAGGCTTGAGCCAGTTGCGAGTGGAAACCTAAAAGACACAATTCTCTTCCTTGAGAGGCTTTCTTTTTGAGAATGATGCTCGTCTGGGGGCTGGGCCTTACCCCTCGGGCTCCGTTTCGCAATCAAGCACACGAACGCTGCCCCAGCGCGACCCCGGGCACCTCGCACCGTCCCCGCCGCGGCGCTGAGCCCCCGACTGCGGCGCCCTGCGGGTTCTGCTCCGGCCAGTCCCGGAGCAGGAGAGGGCACTGTCCATCCCGGGGCAGAGCCAGCGAGTTGCTGGTGTGGACGATTTACACCTGGAACTCCTTAACCTGGCCTCCCCTCCGGTATCTGAGCACTGCAGGTGTTTTCCCGTCCATTTGGACCAAGGCCAGAAGTAACCCCGGTCACGCAGACCTGTGAAGGTCCGGTTCGAAATGATGCAGACTTGCAACATTTTCAGCTGTTTGGCCAAGTGGCTTGAAAAATGTGAGCCCTCGAAGACTTCAAACTGTTGGCAATAATAGGATCTTCTGTTTCCAGGAACACTGTAAGTTTAGATCTTATTTTTCTGCTTAAATTCTATTTATCAGATACAAACAGTATTACTAAGAGTGGCGTCTGAGCCTGGTGTGTCTCTGTGTGTGTGTGTGTGTGTGTGTGTGTGAGAGAGAGAGAGAGAGAGACAGTGAGCGAGACAGCGCGTCGGGGTGCTTGCAGCCCCCTGAGGAACAACTGGCACTACTTCCGGGGCCCCAAAGGCCGGAGCGGAAGAGTTAGGTGGGGGTGGTTGAAAGGCCAGGAAACGTCTAGGAACAAAAAGCAGTGGGAACAGCGAGGGGCTAAGGAACATCGTCCAAGGATGAAGGAAGGGGACGCTCTTACTGGAAACCACAGGGGCCTCAGGCGACCTGCTCAGTGGTCAAGTTCCTGACAGAAAGAGATTGGAGATGGCACTTCCCAGAAGAGAGGCCACTGGCTTAGTGTGGGAAGTGGCCCTGTGCCATGACCCCCTGCACCCCCACCCCTGCTAAGGGCAGGAGACTGCCCAGGGGTCCATGCACCATGCAGCTTTCCTGTAACCCAGCTGGACCTGAAGGACTCCTCGAGAAACCCAGGTCAGCGGATGAAGTTGGGTCCCGTTCATGGCAGACTGAAAGGATGAAGAAAACGAAGGCTAAACAAAGAGAGACGGTTCAGGGGTGTGTCGTGGACCACGAGAGGGAGGCGATCGATGTAAGCTGATGCATGACACCAAAAAGCAAAACGGAACCCAAACCTACTAGTCAGAGGTGAAGACGCCAGTACACACCTCATCCTGGACGAAAACGGACTGGACACAGTGATGTTGCCTTTTGCCTTATTCGGTAAGAGCTTCGTGAATATCCTTTTTATCTTTCCATAGGGTTTTAAGGACTTCATCGAAGTGAGCAGTTCACAAAAAGGCATGGTCATGAATGCCCGGCTCGTCACCAGGCCTCACCACAGGCCTGCTCCCTGTGGCCCTCCTCCCCAGGCACAGTGAGACTTGAACGTGGATGACAATCTCTGTGCTACTCATACAGATGGGCGTGGCTGGGGTAGCCAGTGACTGAATTATGGGAAAACTTGGAAATTGAGTAGATCCTGTGATTTTAAAAGTAGATAAAGTGAAGATTTGGGGAGAGGAGAAATAATTCTGAGGTTAAGTTTCAGGGCTGGTCTGACGTCCATGGTGGATCACTGAAGACCTCAGTGACGAGCGGTGTGTCTTCTCCCAAACTGCTACTCGTTCATACAGTAGCGTGAATTAGTTTATGCAGATTACTTTTCTGTTGTTATAGCAGCTGAAGAGGAATGGGGTGACTGTGGAGCCCCGAGCACGTTGAGGGGGCAGGACAACCCTAGGTAGGATGCTGAAGCAGGAGCCAGAGGGCAGCCAGGCTCGAGAAACTTCTCCAGGCTCCAGGCCTAATGCGTTTGGAATACAGAGATAACAGTATGGCTCTGTGGCCGCGCCTCCTGAGGAATGTGCCTCAGCAGGTGTCAGGATAAGCACTCACTTCAGTTAAACCAGATGTGGAAGGTTCTTTGCTGCAGGACTTCTCTGAGCTTTGACTATGCTAATGAGCCTCATGAACATCCAAAACAGGACTACCGAAGGCGGTGTTTGACAAGCTGATTTTACCAAACATTTGAAGAGTGTCTGGTGGGACGCATTTTGGGGAACACATTTGTTGTTTGTTCAGAACGACAGTAAAATCTTGGGCAGTATTTTCATCTCTGAACCTCAGCTGAATATAAAGATGTCAGCTTGGGCCATCTGTTTCTTTTTTATTTTGCAATCCATAGCCCTTGAGAACTGAGACCAGATGCCATTTGGATGAAGAGCCATTGGGCAGTGGAAGGTTGTAGAAACAGCAGCAAAGGCAAACAAACTTGAGTCATTATGAAATCTTTTTGAAGCAATCTTACTCTAAAAGGAGGAGAGAAGTTAATTCTTCCTGTCCCGTCTCACTCTGGTCTGGCCCCTCTCCTGGGACCCAGAGCTCAGGGTTCAGCGCGGTGGCTGATGTTCCTGCTCCGCCCGAAGGCTCAGGCCCGCCGGCCTAGCAGTTAAGTCCTGCTGGCTGTATCTCCTTAGTGGCTCTCCGGTCTACTCCTCCCACCCACTCCACCACATTTCCCAAATCATACTCCTGTCCTCTACCATGGTCCCCTCCATGGCCTTGTCGTGTCTGCTCCAACCTCATTCCGGTGTGTTCTCCACACTGCAGTCACTGTCTGAAACTCAGTCGAATCATGTCATCACCACCCAGCACCTCAGTCCACCATGGCTGCCCGCTTTGCATCGCCTTGTCCTTACAATGTGTCAGAACTTTCTACGGAGGGTTGGAAGGCCCAGCCTGCGTCTCACTCACCTGCCTCATCCCTGCAATGCCTCACTCTAGCCATACAAGCTTCCCTCCGCCCCTCAGACTCCCTGCTGCCACCTGCCACAGGGCCTTGGCACATGCTGCCCTCTTGGACTTAGCCATCCAGTAGCTCTCAGGCCGAGTCTCATTTTCTCAGGGGTAGCTGCTCTCATCTCCCTAACTGGGTCAGATCCTCATGGTACCACGTACGTCTCCTTTTTGCTTAGGGCAGCTGCGTTTCCCATTTAGGCCTGTGGTCGTGCGATTGACGTCTGTCTTCCACATGAGGCTGAGCAGTCATATGCACCATGAAGTCTTTGCCCATCATTGCATCCCAAGTGCTGAGCACTGTGCTTGCAGCTGGCAGACCCTTAATTGATATGAGGAAACCTGTCTGCGAATATTGTTTCATTCCATGGCATGTGTGAGATTGATGGGACCTAAGTTCCCTTAGAACACAGCTTTTTGCCTCATGTCCATGCAGTGTCTCCACTTCCAGAAAATGTACACGTGTTTGGGCAGGTACATCTTTCTGAAGGAAAGTGTCCATGACTTTTAAAATATTCCCAGAGCGGGTCTGTGAACTACCCCTTCCCCCCTGCAATAAAGTTAATCACAGTAGTCCTGGGGTTATTTGGATTTTCAAAGAAACTTCCTCTTTCCAAACGAATCTTAAATTACCGATACGTTGTGCCCACCACTCACAAGTCAAGTTCAAGGCCAAGCCTGACTGATTAGTAAAGACACAAGGAGACGCTCTTAGGTGTAGACAGTTTATTAGTCACATTGAGAATGGGAGGAGGATGAGCCCAAGGGCCAGTTCCCCGTGGACCTCATCCCGCACAGAAAAGAGGAGGAAACCAAAACAAGGACGGACCCCAATCCCTTGTGAGATGCCCGGCGCCAAGGAGCCCATCCCAGACGGCAGCTGAGTGTGCTGAGTCTGAGGGGCAAGCAAGGAAGCCCGACACCTCTTCCGAAGCTGGGAGGGGGACAGTCCCAGGCGGAGAGGGGAGAGGAGCGGGCCGCCCAGGCCCCCCCCCCAGGCGGGCCACAAAGCGTTGGCCAAGACACTCCGGTCGGCTGTGAGTGGAGCCTCCGCTGCGTGGCCCACGTGGGTAGGTGCAAGGTCACCGTGTCCTTACCACCTGTCAGCAATACAGTGGGTATTTCCAGGCGGTTGTCAGCGCAGGTCATTTCCATCAGTCCGGCCATTCGGCGTGTAGGCAGGGTCTAACTAAGACCTCTCTCCTGGTATCAGCTCCCCCAAACCCTGCCTGTTTTTCATTCCTCTAAACACTTAGAGTTTCTAAAAGGTCAAATATTTATTTCTCTTTCCACCCCAAATGGTTCTCATGACAGTAGCAGTAGGCCGGAGCCACCTAGGTGTAAGAATAACAATTTTGGAGATCTGGGGGTGCTGTTGTTTTGGAGGTGAACAGTGGGGTTGCATTCTGCATTCCCAACGATTGCTCTAAAATGAACTTTTCAAAAGCGGAAAAATCGTTTGTATTTCAGAGACAGAGCCCCGCTTTTGCCGAGAGTGGGGAGAATGCGCAGCCTCAAAGACTTGTGGGTCTGTCCCGTCCTGCGAGCTCGGGGTGACACAGCTCCTCGCTGAGGGGTGCGCACCTGCTCCTGGCAGAGGCGAGGAAGCTCCCGGGAGGAGATGCCAGTCAAGTTCCCTTACAGGGAACTGACTTCGCCCCAGGTCGTGAGCTGCCCACACTCTGATCGTAGTAGGCCGGAGCTTGGTGCTTCTTGGTAATGAGCAGACTTTAAAGGAAATGAAACCAACTCGTGGGTTTTAGTTCATTTGTCGCGTAGCGGAAAGTGCCCTGATTAGTGATCGTAATCTGACGAGTTTAAAAAAAAAAAAAAAAAGGATTTGGGAATCAGACTAGTTCTCCAGCCTCCTTTTGAGCTGATAGAATTTGTCTCTTTGCGCAACCATGTGTGGGCCCTTCTCTGGTCAAGGCAATGCTGTCTCCAGACAGTGTGGAGTAGTTCCTCCGCTACCAGAGGGGCTAGTTCACGTTGAAAGCCACTGAGAACAATTTCATGTTCAGACCTGGCAGCACTTTTTGGAACTTGGCCATGAGAGAATGTCTTAGGGAAACTCAGAAGGCATCCTCCAGTTGAAATAAATATTCATGTGTATCCAAACAAATGTCCCATGTTCATCATATTTAACCACGTACAACAGAGACAGTGAATGTCATGAGTCCTCACATTTTCTTGGGTTAATGCAAAAAGAATTGACTAGCGGCATTGAGTAAGAACCTAAAGCACAGGAGCATTGAGGGCTTGGCTGAGTTTAATGTAACCACTGTCTGCCAATGCCAGTGATAGGGCCGCAGAATTAGTCAGGCTGAACCACTGTGGGAGGTTTGTTTGCAGGAAACTTGGGGTCCACAATGAGGAACCCTGGGCTTCCAGTAGGAGCACCGCCCCTTCCGGCATCTGTGGAATCATGGTGAGTGACATTCCCAGCAATGTTTCAGGTGGCCAATGCAGAATCATGGATATGAAGTCATAGTACAGTAGACTCTCCATTAACCCAAACTCAAGCAATCGGTACAAGTGTGTAGGTCGCTCGAGTTCTGGTTAACAGAATGTACATCCATTTATCCGGCATCTACCAATCCCCATGGGTGCCGGTTAACTGAGCATCTACTGTATTTGGTAAAACTTAAGAAATGATAACATGAATTGGAAATGGGAGCCCTGGATTCTAAAATGCTTTCTCAGATAGGAGTTTGCTAAATGACCTCGACTTTTGTTTGTTTTTTCACTTGTGAAATGTGAGTATAATTATGCTCTGAATTTTAAAGATGCCACAGAAGCTAAAAAACTAAAATAATGCAAATCATGTTTGCAAATATAAAACTTTGATAGAAATAAAGAATAACTTGCTTGACCCTGCATAGCCTATGAACAGAATCAACAGGGACACAGAAAGCAATTATATTTAGGTGGTTAAATATGAGTCACATTTCCTTTTTGTTTGGATTTTCATTTAAATCTGGGGCTGTACGAGAGAAAACTCCTGACTGAGCATAAACAAAGACAATTATTCCAGGAGAAAAACATCATTTTGAAACTTACGCCCGGTACCAGCTGCCTGAACATGTACACCAGGTCAGAGAATGCTGCCTGGTCTCAGGGAGTGCACACGTGGATTTCCTTTGCTGAATCACAGGTGATTCTTTCCCTCAGGTCGCAGAGCTGTTTTAAGGGATCTTGCCAGCAGAAGGTGTAAAAACTTCCTCTGCTCCCACTTAAAAATGTCACCCCAGCAAAGTGAAAATCTACAGGAATGCTTATCCTGCAGCATTGCTTTGCTTTTAAGCTTGGCGATGGATATCTTCAAGTTTACCTCTTTTCTGCGTAAGCATCCCAATCTTAATGCCTGATGGGCTGATAGCATCCCTTTACGGTTGTATTTACACGGACGGAAACGCGATCACTGAGAACACAAATCACATCAGAGCACGTGAGTCACCCCCCAGCAGCGGAGGTTGGTGGGGGCAGGAGCTGCCTGTCAGCAGGCCAGGATGCGAGCTGAGGAGGGTCAGACCTCGGCTCCAGGGTTCTGCATTCCTCTTCTGTTTTGGGTCCCATCATGCTCCGTGACTCATGGCTGGGCCACCGACTAGCATGTGGTGGTACGATGAACAAAGGAAGATGAATTGAATAGAACAGACAGCAGAGTGGGTGTGGCACGCTCCCAGGGACACTGCCGGGTCAGAAACTGAACGGCCTGCAGGTCAGACTGCACCGGGCCGGGCCGGGGCGTTTATCTCTAAATGGGAACAGTGAGAGGGAAAGATTGCAGGGAGATGCTGAACCATGCTGGTTATCTTGATGGCAGCCACCCTGCAATATTTTTGTCACAAGGAGAAAAATATACTGTCCGGCTATGTGAGTGTACAGGGAAGTGTGACCCCTGGCTGTATCCCAGGGTTTTTGTACAGTGTAGGGCGAGCAGGGGCCAAAGGAATGGTAGCACTGCCCTACTGGGAGGGGCCACAAGCGACACCGGGCCATTATGGGGCTTATTCAACAGAAGAGCACAGGAAGTGGGGTCCCCCATGTGCCCTTAGCAGTAGAGAGTGGTCTTAGCCCCAACTTCAGAGCTCATGTGTGTAAGTAGTAGGTTTTTAAAACTTGAAAAAATTGAGGCGTAAAGCATGGACAGTGTCTTAGTTCGTTCAGGCTGCTGTAACAAAATACTACAGACTGGGTGGCTCATAAACAAGAGACATTTATGAGACAGAGCTGTCCAAAGGAAGCTGGGAAGTCCAAGGTCAAGGCAGCAGCTTAGCTGCATTCTGGTGAAAGCCCTGTCCTGCATTCACAGCCGGTGGCTTTTCCCGGTGTCCTCACGTGGTGGAAGCGGGAAGGATGCTCGTGGGGTCTCTTTGCCGAGGGCATGGATCCTGTTCAGGAGGGAGGGCTCCAGCCTCAGCCCCAAACCTCCCACACGCCCGACCTCCCAACACCGTCATCCCCAGAGGTTACTATCTCGGCACGCGAATTCCGGGGAAACACACGCTCCGAGCATGGCGCACAGTAGAGTTACATACAGTAAAGCGATGGACATGTGCACAGCAACCACCAGGGGCCCCTGCTCAGAGATGCCACTGAAGGGCCACCAGCTCCTGATTGCTATCACCATGGATCGATTTTGCCTGTTCTTGAGCTTCCTGTAAGTGGGGCCTTGACCGTGTGTGCTCGCCGTGTCTGGCCTTTTCATGCGACATTATGTATTTGAGATTTCATCCTTGGTGGTGGCATTGGTCAGTAGCAATTTGAAGGACATGCTTTGCCCTGCCTTTGGTACTTACTTCACTTTCACTGAGGTAGCTGTTAACTGTCAAGAGGACAGATGTCATAATACATAACATTTTAAACCAGGAAAGGAGTTCTGTATAAAAATACCTGACAGTGTGGGCTGAGGGTGGCGACAGGGCCGTGTCCGCCGCAGTCGTGCCTCGGGCGCAGGTCTCTCCATGGGCGCCTCTCCGCTTCCTCCGGCCTCGCCTGGGCGGCCTCCTCTTCCCAGAGAACTGCTATTGGCTAAATCACAGGGTGGGTCAGGCTGTGATTGAAATTTAGGAGCCAGCATTCAACGCCACCTTTGATGATCTAAAATTGCACACGGGTGGGCGGGAGCTCCGCCGGGGCAGACAGTGCCCCGGGGTCATTAGGGGGCTGCCCGCTCCCAGGGTCTCGCCGCAGTTGACTGACGTTATTGATCCGTAAGGGCCCCTCTGAGAAGGCTGTTGGGCTCCGCAAAGCCCTGTTCTCCGGGAGACTGTGACCTGGTGACCTCACAGCGTTGAATCTCTCGCTTCGTAGAGAATCTGAGACTCCTCACCATCAATCGGCCCCAGAATAGCAGTGTGATTTTTTTTTTCCTTTTCTGCTTTAGCACATTCCAGGGGACCAGGGGCTGTGCTTCTTGCTCATAACTGGGACAAGAGCTTATGGAAATCTAATGAGCTGATGGATGCTCAGAGCGAGGTTTACAGATGCTGCACGACAGGACGTGCTGCGACCCTGAGCACATGGCACAAAGGGTCCCCTTATGGGCGGTACCTGGGCATAAAACAGATCTCCTTTGGCTCAGGTCACCAAATAGCTCATTAGCCCTCATCGGAGGTCACCTGTGTGCTCCCTGTGCAGCGCCCACCTTAGCCTGTGGCACAGGGGTGGGGGGAGGGGTGACTCTGGGCATGGAGGAGGTGGCAGTGGCCAGGGCAGCCCCTTCTCCCGATGCGCATGGCCACATGGCCTCGTGGAAAATGCCCCAAATGAGAGCGGAGCCCACACCAGTGGGAGTGCCTGGGTGTTAAAATACAGCAATTTTCTTCAAGCTTTTGATAAACCAACAGACAAAAGCATTTAGGAAAAAGAAATGAGAAAAAAGTCAACTTGCAAAGAGGTGAAGGGAATGAGACTTCAAAAGGACCGACCCTCCAAGTACAGAACCAAATAAAGACAGAAAACCACAGCATTACAAGTTGGTCAAATTTATCGTCTTTCGCTCACGGCGGGAAACAGTGACTCTCATGCGATCACCGTATCTGCGTATGTGACACTGTGAAAGGCAGGCGTGGGGCTACATTTTGCTTAGGGAGCTCAGGTTTGTAAGAATCACTCAAGCTTTTATTATCTTGTGGACCAGACATAGACAGAGCGACCCTATTATTTTTGGTTGACCTCAGGGTGCAATTTTTTTTTTTCTGTTTCCTGACTGCGCTATGTCATATCCTTAATCATAATGGAAGCAGAGCAAAGTATCAGTTTTGCTTCCAGAGTCCCTTGTTTGCTTGACCCTCAGGTGCAGAGTCAACCACGAAAGGTGCTTAGCGATGTCCGGATTCAGTATCACTCTTGTGCTGGTTTATTTTCATAAGAGTAACGAACGTTTAATATGCAAAGACCCTCTCGTTGTACATTCAAAAAAAGTAGAGCGACTTGATATTAAGGCTGAAGAGTTACTTCTATCTAGATGGCTCGTGAAGCCCCTAGGGGTATGTACGTTTGCATCTGGAGGGGAAAGTTCTGGGAATCTTGATTTGGTCACTTGAGAGTCTCACAGAGATGTCATCTTAATAATGGGAAGCCTGTGCCCCTGAATCCAGTCCTTGTGGTTTGACCCACTCTGCTTCAGTCTTTTACTGAAGCCCATTTGGTATTTCTTCCGGAAGCCTCAGTTTCTCCTCTGTTCTTCTAGGACCTTTCGATGACTGTGAGGGAAAAGCAGAAAATGCTTGTGGGTAGCTCAAGGCTGTGGTCTATTTATATAACCAACAATATCAGGATGCAGAAAAGTAGAATAGTCTATTGAGGCGCAGTAAGCAGCCAAGGGTAAGATTTAGTTAATGCTAATCCTGAGGGTACAGGCTCACCATACATACCATTTTTAAGGAGACAGTACCATTTTTTTCTGTCCCATTTAAAATGGTGTATGGTCAGCCTGCTGACACCTTGGATTTAGCCCAGACGTACCATTTTATTTATATATAATGAATGCAGAGAGGTTTAGCTTTTTGACTTGCTGGTTTTTCATATGATGGACACAATGATGTTCAGTATGTGAGATTATTTTTACTATCTCTTGTTTCAAAAGGTGGGAGATCAAATCCTTGTGATACCTGGGAAACTCCAAAGATAATGTAGGCACAATAGATATCTTTATAGTTTTGGAGTTCTGATTTTAGTTTCTGAATTTGGGAAAGGCATTATCAAAAGGAGTTACTAGAGGACACATCATAGATGCTTGAAGATAAGCAATGGTTTCAGGTACTATTTAAAAAAACAACACAGCAATACATAACAATGATTATTTGGAATGCTATTTCAAAACTAAAGGCGTTTGTTAAAATTGATTCAAAAGTGTGACGAACACAATGAGTTACAGAGTATTTTAGTAAGAAAGAGAACCACTGACATCTGGGCAAAGAACACCTTTTAATTCTTCCCGTGTTTGTGTTTGTTAGGAACATTCTATATATTCAAGGATCAATTTATCACTTTAACAGAAAGAGACCCAATTGCTTATTTTGCACTTTTTGCCTACCATCCATGGAACAATTTGTAGCAAGAGATGCACATGCTTCTTTTCATCTTATGAATAAATCAAAAATCAATTATCGCTCAGCTAAACTTGCAGAAATTTTTAACATGCTCTTCTGATCATTTCAAGTTCACTATATGCAGGCATGATGAGTCCAAGCTTACTTTTTATTTCTTTCTGTATTTCTTCTATGTCCTCAAACTGTCTTCTATTACCTTCTTTGATTTTCTGGCACAACCAGACAATTTTATTTAAAACAAAATAAATAAAATACATCTATCATCCTGTATACATAGCTCTCTATAATCAAGTATATCTTTTTAAAAAGTTTTGTACATTCATTTTAACCTGCTAGATGATGGCAAGTATATAGTAAAACTAGTGTTTTCAGATACAAAAGGTAGAGACTAACAATTTAATTTACTGTTAGTTCAAACTTTTAAAGTTAATTGGCGGGGATGTAAAATGCTGTGGCCACTGTGAAAAAATGATTTGATTTTTCCTGAAAACATAAATATAGAATTACCATATTACCTGGGAATTCCATTCCTAAGTGTATACTTAAAAGAATTGAAAACAGGTACTCAAACAGATACTTCTACAAGAATGTTGTTAGCAGGAATATTCACAGAAGCCAAAAGGTGGAAACACCCAAATGCCCATCACAGGTGAATGGATAAACAAACGTGGCAGCCACAGGCTGTCCGGAAAAAACTCCACCATAAATGCCTCTATTTTTTATATTACATGGCTGCATACTTTCTGGACAGCCCTCGTATACATACAATGGAATATTATTCAGCTACAGAAAGGAATGAAGTACTGAAATAGGAAACTGCATGGATAAACCTCAAGAACATTATGCTAAGTGACGAGCCGGACACATAGGTTGTCCTTTTGTATGAGTCCTTTTCTATGACCTGCCCAGGACAGGTAGAGCTATTGATACTGAGAGCAGGCCTGTGCTTGCCTGAGACTGGGACAGGGGGAACGGGGACTGACCACTCCGTGGGTGGGGTCTTCCTTGGGGGTGATGAAAACCCCATCCTGTTTGGAATGAGTTAGAGCTGATGGTCATACAACTTGTGAATGTCTGAAATGCCACTGACTTAGACGCTGGAGAATGGTTAATTTTGTGTTAGGTGAATTTCACATCAATTTAAAACATAGGGACTTCCTACAGACACAGGATTTCCTGTGTACATATGACATATAGATAATGACATTTAAAAGATTAAAACATTTAAAGGACATCAGTTATTATGTTTTTATTTAGTTGAACAAATGGTTTTAAAATTTTATAATAACAAAACTTTATCGACTCATAAAGCTTTAAAGCGTTCAGATTCTTTAGGCTTTCCATGATAAAAACCAAAACCAAAACCCAAGTATTGTATAAACTAGAATATTCTTTTATGTGTTGTTATAAAATCAGGAAAAAAATATAATGGCTCTGAATTAAAATTTTCACCTTGAAGTATTTCTTAAACTTTTAAGTAGACATACTGTTTAAATATCTGAGTTGTGTCTCCCCCAAAATTCCTACGTTGCAGCTCAAACCCCCAGTACCTCAGGATGTGACTGACGTGTTTGGAGACAGGGCCTTTAGAAAGGTGACTCAAAATGAAGCTGTGAGGCAGGGCCCTGAACCCCTCTGACTGGTGGGAACTGGGGCGCACGGAGATGCAGGGATGCTCCCATAGAGGCAGGACCTGTGAGGACACACAGGGAAGACGCCATCCGCAAGCCAAGGAGCGCGGTCTCCGCAGAAACCACCCTGCCAGCGCCTCGATCTTGAACTTCCAGCCTCCACAACTGTGAGAAAATGCACCTCCGTCCCTCAGGCTTTGTTCTGACTGCCCGAGCTGAGTCGGAAACGAGACCCGGTGGCAGGGGCCATTGTGACTTCCAGTTGGACCTCCAGGGCAGTGCTTCTCAATCCTGGCAGTACACTGCAAAAACCCAGGATGTTTTTTAAAAATCACAGTTCTCAGGCCTCACCGCCAGAGGCTCTGATTCAGCTCACCTGCGGCAGGCCAGGATCTTCCCGTGAGTCCAGTTAAGCTCCCCCGGTGACCCCGGTTTTGCAGGGGCTGCTGCAGTCTGCCTAGGGGTCGTCTACCCAAGCCTCTGAGTTAGGTGCGTGCTCGCTGAGCTCCATCCACACACTTCCACGTCCTGCTGGCGACAGGGGGAACCGAGCCTAGGTTCCAATTCGTCACCCTGGCGTCGGGCACCCGGGACCCGCAGACAAGGTCTGGTCCTAGGAGCCGCACGTATTGGAACTAGGAAGAACATTTTTGAAAATCTATCGGTCTTCACTTCTTGATCTTTGAAGCAGATTTGTGCCCTTCTGTGGGACCTTAACATTTGGTCATTGAGATCAGCACACACACGCTCTGATCGTCGACGTTGTGTGTGTGTGTGACGTCGCATTGGCGTCGACGCCTGGCGACTGTGAACGAGTGACATTCGCAGTGTGCTGTCCTCACAGCCCTGCTCAGCTCCCGGAGACTCAAACCTGTGGCTTCTTTTCCGGGGTCACTGCATCTCGTACCTGCTCTTCCTGTTTCCTGGCCGTCTTCTCTTTACCCAGCGTGACCGCCGCTTCCGGAGAGCCCTGCCCCCTGCTGTTTGCCTCCGCACTGCGCTTCTGCGGAGCCGGATGCGTCCCTCCGAGGAGCGCGCAGGGAACCAAATGAGCCTCGGGAAATCTCCCGAGCAGTCTTTCTGAGTATGTCCAATGAGAAAAGAGCTCTGCATCTAGCTAACTCTGGGAAATCCTGTGTAGTGCATCTTTTCCTGGTGATTCATAGTGCACATTAACATTTGAAAGGCTCCAAGAAATCCTGCATTAATTAAATCAGCAGTTTCCAGACTCCAGTGACCAGGAATTCCCTTCTCTCCTTTTCCTGTTTCCTTCAGATAACAGTCATTATCATCCTGCAGAACTAATGGTGCATGGAGTACACTTTGGGCAATGCTATATTCTAGGTTTTTATCTACATTTGGGGGTGGGGGGGTAAGTCTCTGACTCATTTGGGAAATAAATACTTCACGCATTTGTGAAGCTTCCCAACTTGAGTTAAGGGGTATGGCCTGGGCGTCCAATGCCTGCGTCTGGTGCATGGTGCATGACCCTGTGTGTGCCTATGCCCATCTCTGCCCGTAGACTGTGAGATACAGAAGGTTGTGATATGTGGTAGGTAATGTTTGTTGAATGAATGAAGGAGGTTTCTGCTGTGGGGATGATTTCTGTCACAGTGCCACACCCCCTCCACCATCCTGGTTGTTGGCATCTTTTTTTTTTATTAGTATACCTCACTTGTTCTAACAGATTGTTATAGAGCATGAGGTCTGCTGGTGGAGGAGTCATGCTTGGCTGGTGACCAACTGGAAGCCCAGTTCCCCGGGGAAGCTGAGAGGGAGAAGTAGGTGGGTGGGCCTTTGTCGTCTTTGGGCCCCAGCTCGTCTCCAGTCTATCCTAAGAAAACTGGCTCACTGCAAGTTAGTTACGTCCTTGTACAGTGCCTACTGGCACTTCCTTCCATATCCAACCTTGTTGCCAGCTTAAAATATTTCCAAAACATGTCTCTCCTCATTTTATAGGATGTTTGTACTAATAGAGCAACCACAGAACGTTTCAATGTACTACTACTGAAATTCCTTTTATCTTCCATGTTGTCTTAGTGGCAAATGGTTTGTAATGTCTAATGAAACAGTAATGTCAAGTTGACAGCAACCTTATGCAACATTTATAAGTATTGTCTGTAAGAAGTTAGCCAAAGACTTAAATACGATTATGAGTGCTGTCATTACTGCAGGTGTTTATTGTTAAACCATCATCTCAATGTATTTGCCATTTGCCAAAACAATAAATTGCTGTGAGTTAACTAATCATACACATTTATTGAGCGCTAAGCCCTGCACTGGAGCAAAACATTCAAAATAATTCCTGCCCTTGGAGAGTTTTCAATCTGTCAACAAGACATGAATAGAAGCAATAAACATGTGCAAAAGCAAGTTGCTATTAAGTGATGGAGGCTTAAGGCCTGGGGACCAAAAACTCGGTCAGGGGTGGGGGGTTAATCAAGAGAGACAGAACAGATGAGTTTTAAAGGGTAAATGCAAAAACAGTGGCATTTACAGGTGAGAGAAATAGGGACCAAACTCGTGCAGGAATACTAGATTTATTAAGTGAGTTATTTAGAATAGCACTTGGACATCAAATAAAGAAAAATGTTACTTTTCAGAGATTTTCCAAGGTTTGCTCGTGCCTTTAATTTTGATGTAGGAATGAGAGAGGTGACGAGGGTCTTAGGAATGACACCTGGGGCGGATGAGGGAGGAAGGCAGCTGGAAGGATGGAAATCATTTCAGATCGTGGTGTCTCATCCGATTGGCTGAGACACGGGGAAGCACTTGCCCCTAAGCAGGGATTCGCAGCCCAAACGGCTTTTCTCCAGGCCCAGGATTCAATGCACCGGAACTAGGAAACTGTTTAAGGCCTGGAACGAGGAAATTGAATCGGCGAACTCCCTAACTCTTTGCAGCCCTCGGTAACTTTCTAAGTGTAGTCTGCAGACGGTGATTCCCGCGGCGCTCTGAGGCGTTTACAGACGATGGGTTCTCATGGAAATGGGATGTTCGAGCCAAGAAGAGTCCCTGCCAACCCCAGGGGGTGAACCTGGCACAGGTGGGGGCAGAGGAATTTGGAGAGAAGGAGACTAGAAGGCTTCCTTGTTGCATTTCGTGGCCTCACAATTCTGTGCCATGCAGGAACCCAGTGGGAAAGTTCAGGGACAGTGTGTGAGCCCTGAATATACTGGCTTTCCCAAATGGTTTTACCTAGCGTGTAATGTGAACAAATCCTGGGTGTCCTCCGTAGGGAATGTGGCATTCAGAAAAAGAAGAGAATTATGGGTGCTGTCTGATGTGGCCATTCGGGGGAGATCAGAGAGAGCAGATCCCCGATATCCATAGGGAGTTTTCTTTGAGGATGACCTCCAAAGTCACAGATGAGAGGGCAAAAGTGATGGTTAAGGAATCATGTTTGTGTCCACTAAATCCTTGGTCAAGGCTAAGGGTAACTCAAACCTCGAGACCATAATAATAACCCCTCTGTGGTACTCTCTCTTGGAACGTTTTTGGGGCTGGCAAATCTCCACCCTCTGCAAGTCTGTCCATCAAGGATTTAAGGGGATAAAACTGTAAAGCACGGAAGTGCGTTCCTGAGGCCCGAAGTGGGAGACAGCGTGGCTTTTTGTTTTGACAATTATTCATATTAAATTTTACTTTTGCAAGCAGCCAAAAGTCATTTAAAGGAAAGTCTGAAATATAAGGGGGTCAAGCCAAGACCTGGCATTTGGAGTCCAAAATGCAGGCGAAAATGGTGTGGTTGCTTCGTGTGCTTCCTAAGCTGAGAGCGGAAGGTTGTATTTCACTGAAAGAGAAAGCTTCAAAAATGTCTCAAGTACGACCCTGCATGTTCAAGGTGAAGGGCTTCTCTTTGTGTATACATTCTGGTGCCCCGGGGATTAAGGAAGTACCAACCCTCTCCTTCCTGGCTGTGCTCGGGCGGGCTGCAGAGGCTGTATCTCGTTTGACTTTGGAGAGCAGGGCATTTGGGTGGTTGGACGTACTTGGATGCTGACTTTACAGTGTATTAGCGATTGGGCAAGGTATTTATTTAGTCAGTCTGAATCCACTTACCTGTTCATTAAAAAAATATTAGGCATTTAACACATTCTCCGAAGGTGTTTCTGATTTTTATTTTTTATTATGAAAATTTCAAAGTTTTCACAATTAAACCAAAGCGCATACATACTTATATATAATAAACCCCTGTGAAGCCAAATATAAGGTGATGGAAAGAGAAGTCACATTAGGTGTGAACTTACTATACATCAAGTTGACAATGCACTGTAGAATTGTATGCCTGAAACCTATGTAATCCTTGCTAACAGGTGTCACCCCAATAAGTCTAATAATAAAAATGAATTAAAAAATAAATAAATAAACCTCTGTGTGTGCATAACCCTGCTTCAAGACCTATTACTTTAAGCCAGTCTTCTTGTTTTTCTGCTGTTACACATCACCCCCCACTCCACATTATGGTAACGTAAATCACAGACATCCTGTCATTTAAGCCACATATTTCAGCATGAATCTCTGAAAGATAAAGTCTCTTTTTAAAACGATAACCACAATTCCATAGTCACACCTACAACATACGGTCAGTAATTTCATAATACAAAATATCAGCTACCCATCAGTGTTCAAATTTCTGCATTAATCTCATAAATTCTTTTAGGAGAACCAATAGGAAATAGGTTCAAACTTGGAGCCGAATATGGTCCGTGCGTTGCGATTGGTCCATAATGTTTCTTACAGCTCTTGTAAACCAAGGTTCTCCGCTCTCTCATTTTATCCCCTCGGTTCTCTGTTCCTTCGTTTGTTTGTTTTGTGTTGAGGTAAATTCCCTCGCAATTTGTCTTTTGTCCTGTAGAGGTTTTCTACAGCCAAGGTGCTTTAAAATGTAGGTATTAGTATTGTTCAGGTATGGTGAGGCCAGCAGGTGAGGGGACAGCTGCCACTGAGGAGAGTTCGTTGTAATTCACGGTTCCCAGGAGGAGGGGCTGGGGCGTGCCAATGGGCTGGGGGCTGGGGGTTGGGGGGCACAACGGCCAGTGCCAGGGCACCTCGGGAGGCAGAAGGAGCAGGAGAAAAACACCGGCAAGAGTCTTCATTTTGGTTTCAGTGGGAAAGGCAAGACAAGGCAGGGTAAGCAAATTTAGGGTTGGCCAGTTTCAGTAGTTCCTGCGGGCTCTGGGGACTGTCCCAGTTACCTGGTAGCTGGCGCTGGGGCGGTGAGAGCAGGGGAAGGTTGGCCTGGTGGATAAGAGGGATGCAGCCTGTGGAGGCAGTGGTCCCTGGATTGGTGAGTCCCCCTATGAAAGGCATGCTCAGAGGGGCGTTGGAGAGGCACTCTCCCGTCGTCAGTGGTGCCCCAGATGTCAAAGCATCAGAATAAAAAGACATGCTTAGTACACAAGACTTTGCCTATTGCATCTCCACAATGTCATTTTCTTTCTTTGTGCCTTTTATTTGCTGTAAATTGGCAATGAAATTTGGAAGCTTGGTGGGATTCAAGTTCTGGTTTTTTTGTGAATTCCATCACCAAGAACATAATATCTGATTATCTCTCCTTTTGTTATTCTAACAGCTATCGGTGAGAGCGACGGCTAGACTCATCCTTTAATTAGGATGACAAAAGAGGGATATTCCATTTCTACCAGTCCTTTATTTATTGGCTTGATTTCCATAAAGAGAAATGTCTCCTCATCCATTGTTCGGTAACCCCAAGATAGGTTGTTCAGGAAAGTAAAGTAAATGCTTGATTCTTTCCTTTCATTTACACGTTTTGTTTTGTTTTTTTTTAATGTGTTGGCATTAGCATCCTCTGAAACCAGTGAGTTTGTTTCAGGTTTAAACATATCTGATCAGTTTCAAATTGTTTCTGATACTGAAAATGTCCTTTTGGGCCGTTGGGAATTTATTCACACTGGTGGTCTACCTGTCTTTGGGGATGAGATCATATGCATTTCCTGCCTCAGACCTGGCATCAACTGTATCACCAAGAAGCCCTGTTCCTTGTAGAAACCATAATCTCATCACGTTTCAGTGCTCATTGATTCTAAGTTGGTCATTGTCTCTAGGTCTAATCGATGGCTAGAGCAAGGAAATGCATGTAGAAATCACTGATTGACTTGTTTATTAAGTTCTCCTTTTAAGTATTGGTTTAAGAAAATCTGACTGAAACTAAGGTGGAGGCTGAGATCCCAGAGCTGCAGGTGACAGAGAACAGGTGGATTCTCTGGAAGGATGCTCACCTGGGTACCTGTGCTCTAAGAGGGCACAAAGGCTGAGATTCCTGAGCAGTTGGAGCCAGTCAGTGGCCTGACCTCCCTTTGGGGATAATTGAGATTCCTGCCCCCAGGCATGCTCTGCGTGTGGGGGCGTCAGCTCTTGATGTGGACAGAAGAGGTGGTTGATAGGTGCTGGGGTATTTCCTTCACTTAGGTACACTCCCATTTCAGTTTCGTGGTTGAGTTCATGGTGACACTTCCAACTCAAATTCGGGTATGCAGGGTTCTTTTGTTTTCCTTACTTTTTCAATAATATATGTGTGTCGCCTTTTCTGATGCTGAAAATCCTGGTTCCCCACTCAAACTAGCATATGTCACTCATTTGCTTTATTTCAAAATACACAGACAACCATCTCAGAAGAACAATCGTAAGGCCACCGCCGACAATGTGACATGTGAAAACAGCTTCACTTCTGAACAGCTCTTTCTGTTTTCACGTTATAGTTCACGGAAGGATGTTCACTGAAATTCTGGGGTTCAGAGTCAGACGCCACCCTTCTCGGCCTGGTTATGCTGCCGGTGCGGTTCCCCCCTTGCCCACCCATTTGCTTTATTTTGGTTTAGGTTCGTAAGGATTTTCAAAATTGAAATTTGCGCTGTAGTCAAGGTACACTCAGAGAATGCCAGCCTTTAGCCCAGGCTTCTGCACTCTGGCCCCCTTGCTTCTGTCATTCTAGTTTTCGGTTTATCTTTTCTTCTTCTTCTTCTTTGTATAAATAAAATTTTAAAATATAAGCAACTATTTATCTCACACACACACAGATAAAGGTAGTAAAGTATACATGGTTTTCTCCACCTTGCTTTATGCGCTTAATATATATGATGCAGGTTGCTAAATAGGAATGTTTTATTAATAAATACTAAATAAAATACTAAATAAAATAAGTGCACAGACCCTTAGCCACAATTCCCAAATGGTCAGAGTTCTGAAAACCCAGAATTTTATTATAAGCTTGCAGCAAACTCATTTGGAAGAAAAAAAATCAAATCTGAACACATGTAAAGTTATTTATTGTCTGTATTTTTTAATACTTATGTGCATTTATACTTGATACACTTTTGGTGCTAGAATATTTAATATATTTGATTATGGGTCCAGACTCAGAGCTTGATGGAGGTGTTGAATAATATATAGTATATGCATTCTGATACCTTTCTGAAACCTGAAAATTATGAAGTCAGAAACATATCTGGCTCCAAGGATTTCAGATAAGGTGTTCTGTAACATATAAATCACTTGTTCATAACTTCTAGTCCCTTTCCTTCTTCTAGCACCAAGTTTTGGATTTTTAAAAAGAGTTCTGACTAGAGCACTCAGCCACGTACTTCGTGTGCTGGGACCCAGAACCCCACGGGCTGTCCTTGCACATGTAAAGACCAGGCGGGGTTCTAAGACTTCCTCTTGAGTAAAGCAATCTTGGGGCCAAGCTTACGATGAGTTATTTGGAAGTTTTCATTGTAACTGTGAAGCAGATACATTTCACAGGGAACCCTGGCTAGAGTGCTTTCAGAGGTTCCTCAGGCTCCGCGGACCCTTTCTATATTGGAGCATCTTCTGGGAAAACGGGGCTGACCACGACACGAACAAGAAGGCTCTGCTAACTTTGCCTGTTTTTTAAGAGGAACCATTGCTTTGATGGTGCTTACCGTGGGCAGGTGTGGAGAATAGTTCCCTTAATAACACTGCCCTACTTTATTTCCAAGTGGTTTTCAGAATTATTACATCATAAGCTTTATCCAAGAGGTAACTTAGGCCAAATTTTTCTCACAAGTGGGAAAACAGAGAGGCCTGGCACTGTGATGACTGTGTGACATTCACAATACTGGCTTCCCCTCCTTGCGAGAGGGTTTTGCATTCCTGTCCCATCGACAGAGCCATTGGAGTGGCTCTGTGGGTGGAAAGGATGTGGGCCACTTCTGGGAAGAAGATTTAAGGCCTAGCCTGTTGTTTCCCATGTGACCTTTTCCCTCTGTCACGAGACAGGCCAGGTCTGAGATGGATACTGCTCCTTCAGCCCAGACCTGAGAGTGACCACCCAGTGATGGGCACGAGATGCGAGTGGGAGGTAAACCTTGGTTGTTGCAGACCACTGCATTTTAGGGCTGTTCGTTACCACGGCATAACCCAATGTAGGCTGACTGATGCACTGGCGACAGGGGGCCCCAGGGTCTAGGGGAAGTCTTCATGTTTTTACGAGAGACAACAGTCATTCTTTTGATTTTCTGAAGCTGTCTCCTTCCCTATGCAAATTCCTGAAATAGCTTGAGACACCTAAATTATATTCATGAAGTTCTTTGAAATCCTGGGAAATACTAACTACTGAAGCACCAGTATCACATTATAAGTACGCTCGCCGTCAGACAGAGAGTGAAAACAAGGTGACTAAGATGTGAGCAATCTAGGAAGGAGCAAGATGGAAAGGAGACAGAGGTATATCATGACGAATGAATTCATTTGGTATTTTAATTTTCCTTGCTCTGAACTGACAGAGAGAACTTTGGAAAGAAAGGTGCTTTCATCAATCTTCCTCATCTCTTTCACCAGAATAAGTAGATGGAAAAGGTTCATTTCATGAAAGAAAAAAAAAAAAAGACCATTCCTAGGACGGAATTTTAAGTTTGGTTTTGGCATTGGGCATTTTATTTTCAGATGCTCATGCGAATATGCTGAGGTTGGGGTTGAAGGTCCCTCTGTCTTTCTCTCCCTTTTCTCTCCTTCCCCGTTTTTTCTTCGTTTTACGAAGAGAAAAGCCCCAGGCCAAACCATCGTGCTCGCACCTGCGTCCCTACAGGTCGCCGTGTTACAAAGGCCACCGGAGCCCGAGGAGCATCCTCACAGAGCGGCAAGGCTCCAGCACAGGTGTCGGTTCGAGTATCCGTGGGTCTTTGCGGAAATCAATGAAGAATGGGAGACAATAGGATAACGAAACTGGGAGAAGTCACCCCTTTCAGGAACTCCATTTTGTGCTCCCTGTCATCTCAGGAACTTCCAGTCAGTGTGTCACATGCCAGCAACATCTTGCTTCTACTGCCTATGGAGGACAGACATTCTCTCAGTAACACACACACACACACACACACACACACACAACCACGTACACACACACACACAACCACGTACACACACCAGGACTCCATGAACACTGCGTGCCTACTGTGTGCCAGCCTTTGCAGTGCTCCTCTCCCCAAAGAGCAGTTTGCAATAACTTCACGATTGGCACAACACTCAGTCCTCTTGGATCCAACTGTAAGTCCAGGACAGCGGAAGTGACTGGAACAAAACCTTGGAACGCAGCCCTGGGCCTTGGCTTACGGGAGCTCCGTCCCACGTGCATTGGGAAGGCAGGAAAGACCCGCGGGTGGGCAACCCCGTGGGAGAGGCTGCAGCTGGGCCTGGAGTCGTGGCAGCACGTGTCTGGGGCCAGGGGTGCAAATCCGCCACCCCAGGGGCTCGTGAACCCGGTGACTCGCCCTGAGGACTTCCGTTTCCAGGTGAAACCTGTGTTTCTTGCGAAGGAAGACAAAGGACAGCCGCTGTGACGCGCCACGCTCTCGGTGACGTGCAAGTCCCACATCACGCGGGTGGAACGTCTTCTTAAAGGGCGCGGGCGCACGCGTGTCCACGCCGCCCAGCGCCGCCTTCCACGCTCTCGTTCTGACGTAGCTCTCCTGGGTTCCATCTTGGCGTCAGCACACGTCCGACTCTCCACTCACAATTTGACAGCAGCCAAGTGTCCTTTCCGTCCCGCCAGCTTTGCCTCACGCCCCGGTGTCAGAACAGCTGTGAGAAACGTAGGTTCCGGCGAGCAACAACTTGCAACTGTCGCTGTTTGCTGGAAACACAAAGGACACGAGGCCAATAGGTGCACTGCCAGGAGACGTGAGGGCCGAAGGCTGCCCCCGCCCCCGGCCCCGCCCCGCCCCCGGCCGGCTCGCCGTCGCGTCCCCCCGCCCCCCGGCCGCCTGGACACGCAGGAACCCCTCCCCTCACATACGCGCGCTTCTCCGGGAAGCCCCGTTGGCCGCAGTCCGTGGGGTTGGCTGGGCCCTGTCCTGCAGCTTTTGCTCACAGGGCACCAAGGACAGGAAGGCATTCCTTCGGGGCCGGGCCAAGCGGGACGGGGTCACGTATCGTTGTCATGAGATCGTTTGGGAAAAGAAAGATGATTAAGGAAACACCCAAACGAAGGCTGGCCCTGATAGCTCCTGCCTGTCCCTAGTCCAGTCACAAAGTGTGTCCCGTGGTCTAGGGCAAGGTGGCAGGGCCACCGCGGGTGGGCTGCAAGCCCTGGCGGGGCCGCTAGGGGCCGTGTCAGCGGGCACGCGCCGAGATGCGGGGTGGGGGTGGGGGGTGAGAGAGGTGAAAACACACGCAATGCGACCCAGGGTGATGGAAAGCTGTCGCTAGGGACCTAGAATTTCATGAAGAACCGAGAAAACTGGGGAGTTCATGACACTGACTCACAGGAAAGAATACTGCTGCTTGCAGCTGCAAAAGGGACGATTTTAGATGATCTAACAAGGCCACTTAGCCACCCATGCGCCCTTCCTGTGTCGGTTATCTATTGCTAGGAGACAAATTGACCCCGAGGTGTAGCAAGCCCCAGTACATGTGACCACACCGGTTCCGAGGGTCGGGAATGCAGCCGTGGCTCCGGCTCAGGGCTGCTCCTCTCAGGAGGTTGCCACCCAGAAGCCACCCAGAGTGGCGGTTGCCTGAAGGCTGGGCAGGACCTGGTGGCCTGCTCTCCAGAAGGCTCATTCTATTGTTGTTCTCAGCCGGAGGCCTCTGGGGACGTGGACTCTATGGGGCTGCGTGAGTGTCTCCACAACGTGGCAGCAGCTCCCTGACCCGCGAGGGGAAGCATTCTCCCACGGTCACTTCTGTCCTGTCCTCTGTGTCAGAACCAAAGTACGACCTCCAGCGACCGGTGGGGAGTGAGGATCCAGCTCCTGAAGACAGGAGTAGCGAGGGGACGGGACCGTGTCCCAGAGCTGCCGCGGTCACGCGTCACGGGCAGGAATTCTGGCAGCCGCCCGTTTCTCGTCATCTAACGTCAGCAACTGTTCACACACTCGCCGTCATGTAACCTTCGCCTGACCTTGCTTGCACAACTGAGCACGAAAGAAGGACATCCTGTGAGGTGACAGGGAAATAAAGTATCTGTCTGGGATTTTTAAAGAAAATAGAATTTCCCAGTTGACGTGCCTTGAGATGACTCTAGCCAAAGCCGTTATGGCCGCAGTCAATAGGCGGCGTCACACCCACACCAAGCCCGCCCGTTGTGGTCACATTGGCTTACATGTCATTAGCTGCTTTCGTGGCTGAACCTGATGTGTTTTCTTCTGCCTGTGGTCAGTGGTGGTGCCCGTTCTGCACTGGGCGTGTTTCTTTCTGAAACCAGAAATTTGGGGTACAAGAAGACAGGACCAACACGGAGTGTCACGTTCAGTTAAGGGAAGACCATCTGATGGAACGGGATCCAAGAGACCCCTAGCTCCGCTGTGAGAAGACCCCTGGGGCAGTTTGACCTGGGGGACGTGCTGCCCACAGTTCCCTGGGCCTTACCACGGCAGTGGGCTGGCTGAGTTCCCGCTGCCCGCCGGTGTGTCCCTGTGCTTGAGGGCTTCCTCTGGTAGCCGCAGCCCATCTCCACCACGAGCAGCTGTCAATTACTGAGGGGGGTTGGTGCCTACATCCCCAGCTCCCTCACCCTGTGTGACTAACTCTGCACCGGTTTGCAGAGCTGCCCAAGGATTGAGCTCAGGTTGTGCACAGCGCCAGCGGACTTGATCACACACTCAGTGGCCGCCTTCCCATCCTGTCCCCATAATTCCCCACCCTCACCTCCCAAGTAGTGTAGTGCTCACACCGGAACAAATCCTTGTGACAGCCTGTTTCTTAGGGGACCCAAGTTAACACGGAGTATAACGTGACTACCGTCTTCAAATGTTTGGGTCACCGTCATGGGGCAGAGTGATTAGATTTATTATTCAAAGGGGAGACTCAGAACCACTACATAATGATCAGAGGGGGATTCTAGGTTAGCAGGAGGAGGAATTCTGTAATACTTCATTGCCTCTGATGGCTACTTTTACGTGTTAACTTGACTGAGTGCCCAGATAGCTGATACAAAATTATATTTCCGGGTGTGTCCGTGAGGGTGTCTCCAGAAGAGATTAGCATTTATATCATAGACTGTGTAAACATCAACATGTGGGCAGGCATCATCCAGTCCATTGAGAGCCTGAACAGAACCGAACTGCAGAGGAATGGCAAGTTCACTGTCTCTGCTTGAGCTGGGACACGCTGTTCTCTTGCCCTCAGCTGTGGGTGCTGCAGAGCTTGCCGATGGAGATCAGCAAATCGTGGGACTTCTTGACTCTGTAGCTGCGTGAGCCAATTCCTGTTTGCATTAGTTCTGGTCCTCCGGAGAACCCTGGCTAACCCAGTGCCTTCACATGGAATGGGTTGCCTTGGGAGGTGATAAACTCGTTGTTTGTACAGAGGCTGGTCATCACCAGGGGTGTGTGATGGATATGAGACCTAACCTAAGGGACTTTGAAGGTCAGGGATGAGTTTGTCATAGAGCTAACAAAGCTCTGTGCTCGCACAGACATGCATTTCCATCGATGTGCAGGTCTTTGTATCACAATTGATTAAGACCACTGACTATTTTTACTGCAACCTAATTATTTTTCTGGGAATTTCTTGAAGCAGAATTAATCAGAATTCCAGAGTTTATAGGTAACACACGTGCATCAGAGCTGTAAACCTGTATGATTCCGTGTGGAGTGACATGTTCTTATGCATCTCAATGTATGAGATTGAATTTTAGAATATCTGACACATCTTGTCCTGACAAAATATGATGGTTCCAGAAGAAATAGCGTGCAAAATTGTTACCTACACAGCAGAAAAGCTTGAAGAAACAAAAAACAGTGGTAAAGAAGAAGTTCTAGTGACAAAACTCTTACACTAAGAGTCATTTGATAGCACAGCATGTCTCTCTCAATGTAGCAGCAATTATAAAAGCATTAAATTGCGTCTGTGCATTCTTTAATTTTAGAATAATCTGAACACTTTTTTACAATTAATAGCCAAAATTTAAAATATAACAGGAAGAAAGTATCATTGTGAAAACCCAAAGGTAATCTGAAAAAAAAGTGATTATAGTATTTCTCAGCTTTTCAAGTTCATATCTGTTAAGATTTCTTTTTTCATTTGAAATAAAATTCCCTTTTGCCCCTCATTTTGCATTTTTAATGTGTCTCTCAGCTTCTTTTATTTAAAGAGACACAGATATAGTTGGAAACTCCCACCATGTGAGATACTACTTTGTGATTCTGAGGTCCTGAGTCGTGAGTTCTTCTGCTTCTGTGAGCTGAATGGTAACCATATTCTTTACTTATCTGATTAGGCACATTTTGTAGAGTGGAATAATGAGATGTGTGGCCCTTGCACCCAGAGGTGCAGAGAAAATTCCCAGTCATGCTTTTCATAAAATCTTAAAATATAAGAGGCTCCCTGTGCGTGCTAACTGCCCCCCACCCCGACTTGTCCCTCCAGGGGGCCATCATTTTGGATGCCTATCTATACTTTCTGCAAAGAATCTCATAAAGTAAGAAGATGCTGTAAGTGTGTTACTATTTACATATTGTCTAGGGCTTCATACTCACATGACAGCTGCAGAGTTGGCATGATGGAGACTGTGTGGCTTGCAGGGCTTAGAATATTTACTCTCTGGCCCTTTCCAGATAATGTCTGCCACCCTCTAGCCTAGAGGTAATCTCCCAGCTGGACAAAATTGGTTTCTGTGGAAGTTTGTAACATGGATATATACAGGGGGCAAATCCTTTTTCTAGTAGAAAAAACATCTCATAATAAAAGGGATCTTAATTTTGTAGTAGGAGAAGAATTTTTTGAAATTAAAGAAAATGTGAGGAAGGACTGTGAAAGTGGTGAAGCTTCTCTGTAGTCAGGTCAGGCTCTGAGTGGTGCCTGCAGGAGAGGGGAGAGATCAGGTTTAAAACGAAGGCCATAATGTTAATTGGCATCAGGTATTAGCTTAATTAGGAGAGCCTCTAGCCTCTTTGCTCAAACTGCAGTGAAGACAGAGGAAGCTTATTCTTAGCTGCCAGGGTGGGTCTGTTTCAGATGCGGGACTCGTGTTCAGATGGGGGCTGCCTCCCAGGCTACTCATCAGAGCTGCTCCTTTCCAAACTGCCTTTTTGCTAAAGACCAGTGCCCAGCTGCTCCTATCTACCCTTCTAGCATCATCAGCTGGCACTGACCGTGAGTACGTGCTCATCTATGCACATGTACCTGGGTGCAGGTGAACACACACGTGCGCGTTGATGTTAATGCTTTGTCTGCAGTAACCTCATAGCTGTCTACATACTCCATGAACTTCCATACCTCCTCTCTTACCTTTTGCTGTTTCTACGCCTCTTGGCCCGTTGAAAACTACTCACTTGCCCCAAAAATCTAACTATGAAGAATATGAAATTGAATGCATTTTCTCTTCTTAGAGCATGCTTGGGAAACATGCTCCTTTGTCTCAGTCTCGTGTATCTGAGCTTTTGTCCCCACACCTTTGGATGAGGGAGAAGAAATTCAAAGGGCCTACTTAGTGGTCTGCTGACCTGTCTCTTCTAAGCCACATTTTTAATCCTTAGAGGAAGTGTCTTAATTCACTCAAGGGCTAGAGTGCAGGGAAGTTTTCTGACTCTTCTTCAGGCAAGAACGAAACCTTTTTTAACTGCAGCCACAACTTCCTGATAAGCTCTGTCATGTCAAAGCAGATGTTTTGCTCTCTGAGTGGCCACTGCAGGCCTCAAAGCCTTGGCTGGTGTATGAAGCCATGTGTGTGTTTATTGGGAGAAAGAATGAATGATACGGAGGCATGCTTGGGAGGAAGGTGAGCTATTGGAGTTGGATTTCCGGCTGACATTTCAGGAGCATATGACACGACCCTGATGTGCTGGCAATTTCTCCAAGACAACTTGCTTGCAGGCGTTGCGTTCCCGTGAGCCACCGCAGGGCTGCCGTGTTGCACAGCCTATGTGCGTTCAGTGGACGGGCTGCCTGGCCCGAGGGAGAGCGAAGAGCCCGGCCTTCCAGGTACATGTCCCCAGAACTGATTCCCAGCTTCTGCGTTTACAAGTTTATTGACTCTGTACAAGTTCCTTGAAGTTCTCTAAACATTTATTTCCTCACCTTTCCAATGAGGAGTATTGTATGTCATTGTGTTATTATGAGGATTAAACCAGGTACGTAAGGCGTGACACTGATTAAGTGGCACATGCTTAACGAACATACTTTTTGTGGTACGTGACCGTGGTTAGTTGTGCACCTTCACTGGGGTTTATGTCCCTGTCCTCTGTCTTGGCACCAGAATAGGTTCTGATGCTGCTGTCCTGAATGGGATTGTATTGGTTTGCTAGGGCCACCATAATAAATCACCACAACCTGGGCTCACCTAGCAGACATTTATTCTCTCACAGTCCTGGGGGCTGCAAGTCCGAAGTCAAGGGGCCGGCAGGGCCACGCCCCTCAGAGGGTGCTCCTGGAGCCTCCATCCTACCTCTTCCGGCTTCCGGTGGTGGCCTGCCGTCCTGGCAGCTGCATCACTGCAGTCTGTGCTTCTGTCATCACAAGGTCTTCCTTCTGTGTCTCTGTGTCCAAATTTTCCTCCTCTCATGGGGACCCCAGTCGTTAGATTAGGGTTCAGCCTAATCCAGTATGGCCTCATCTTAACTGGGTTTCACCTGCAAAGACCCTCTTTCCAAATAAGGTCCCGTTCACACCTACTTGGGCTTAGGGCTCGAACATATTTCTTTGGAGACACAATTCAACCCACAGCCGTGACCATGAACACCGTTTGAGATGGTGGCAGGGAGGAGAAGGTTCTCTCCAGGAACCTGCTGTCTCCCTTGGACAAGTCCTTGAGCGTTTTCCCCCTCAGTTTCTCATCTGTACCATCTACGGAGTAAAGAGATTAGATAGGTATTTGCTCAGATCCCTCAGCCTTCGCATTGTATGGATTCTTGAAGTCTCTCGAATTCCACATTGGCTGAACCTGAGTTCATGAAGTTTTCCGTAAGGGGACCCTGACGGCACACAGGGAGGGCAGTGTGGCCCTCACAGGGAGCCCCTGGGGGGCCGGCCAGGGTGCATTCCCGATAGCAGCCTTCAAACCACGGGGCCCCCTTCCCCACCAAAATTCACCCTCTATTCCTGTCTTCCATCCTAAACCTCTGATATGAACATGTGCTTCTAGTTTTACAAAACCTGCCACCATTTCAGTAGGTTTTTATAGGGTCCAACTTTATTTCAATCACTAGTGTTGGCAACTTTAACAATATTAAGAGCCAGAATTAAACACACAGACTTTTTTTTTCTTTGAATAAGAAAACTCAACACAGGGGATTTCAAATGTGTTTATATTCATCTTGGCTCTTTGGAGACCCAACTCTTCCGGGGGGGACCACTGATGTCCATGTGGTTTATGGGCTATCAATGAAAGTGGACCTAGAAACTCACATTTCACGTGCACCTAAAACAAACAGAAAAAATCCTTTGGTCTAGCAAATACTCCATAAAGAAGACATTTGTTTCATACTTATGAAGCCATTAAGAATATTTAAAAGCCTAGAAGGACCCTGGGGGTATCCCTAGAGCTTTATTGTTAAATAAAATTTAAACCTCAATGCTACCAGGGTCTTAGAACTTGGGATTTTTATTATGAGTGATGTAATTACTTAGGAAATAACCACTGAACCACATTCTGCAAAGGCTTATATTGAATACATCACAAAAGTGTAGCTTTTTTTTGTATGCATGCCTTAAATAACATAAACTTGCAAAGTTATGTAAATTTTAGAAAATAAGCAGATATTTGCTGTATAAATATATCTAATATCTATACTTTATATTACTCATACTGGGAACTGTATTTTTGCCTTTCTCTTAGGTTTTGCAAGTATGGCTTCAGAATAATAATGATGATGATAGTCCAACTAGCAATGCAGAACTTTAATTGAAAATAATAAAGTACTCTGGAACCTGATAATGAATATAAATCTCACACAACCATACAATTAATTTCTTAATTTATTAGGAAAGGGTTGGCCAAGGTAAAATTCAGCCTGGTTCCTATTAATTTAACACTGGTTATGAGTTAGTGGCATCTAAATGAACAAGGTTTCATTTTGAATTGAAACTTCACTTTGTAAAAAATGTGTTTCAAGTACATAGCGTGTGTGCGCACGTGCTTGCGTCCATGATGTCTCCGGTAACCGACAGTGCCCACTCGTGGGAACTAAAGATGTTACCACCCGGAGGGCCATGCCCACAGCGGCATCATTCTTGAAGACATGCCTGACTCCTTGCAGGTTGCTTTAATCCTGAGACGGCAGTTTGTTCCACAGAAGTCTGCTGTCTCACGGTGGCTGGGAGGCAGCCTGGTGCGGGGAAAGGGACCCTGGAGTCAGGCAGACCTGAATTCAGATGACATCTCCACAGCTCACTAGCTCGTGACCTTAACCTCTAAATCTCAGGGCCCACGTCTATAGGGTCCTGCTTCAGAGGGTGGTTGGGAGGAATGAACGAGATCCAGCGGGGAGCGTGCTCTCCAGTGCCTGCCCCGCCCTGCCCCGACCCCTACCCCCAACCCCAAACACCCCCACCCCCCACCCCCA
>PVJL010007352.1:47867-79089 GCA_004026885.1 Lyroderma lyra | reverse complement strand
GTAGTAAACAGAACTGAGCACAATCATTAATTATACTAGCATCAAAATTGTGGGAAAACACTAAAAGAAAAATAATCACAGATTGACAAAATTCTAATGAACTGAATGTCCTCCATTAACTGGAATTCCATCTCAAATCATCATGTTAGACTAAGAACCAAGTCATTATAAACACAGAATATTCATATGTTAGTTCTTGAAAATTACTAGAAATCCTAACTATCTCTCAAAGTTTGGCATTTACAGGTACTGGGCATATATTACAAATATATGCCCAGAAATACTATCCAGACATACTTTGAGAGTCATAATAATTAAATAAGGGTACACTTAGGCTCAGTATATTGTATTTACTAATAAGAGTTGAAACAAGGAAAGATTTCTCTCTAATATTCTGATTTTCAGTAGAATCTAACATTTCCTCACTACTTGCGACAGTCAATGTTTTGTGAAAGGTGGCATGGGTCCTGGTCTCAGCAGCTTACACCAACGGCAGCAAGTTCATTTGGAGCATCTTTGCTGGAAAGACATGAACTTGTACACTGAACCTGAGCAGGTTCTCTTCTGGACTCTCTTCTGTCTTCCCAAAATTTTCTCTGGATCTCTCACCTATCCTATTTTCTTTAGTTCTTATAATAGGATATTCAGATCACACTCAATCCAAATATCCAAAATTCCAATTACTCTGTCAAGAAACAGACACACATTTTCTTCGGCCTTAAAGATCTGGCTGTCCTGTTACAGTCACCACAGCCCAGAGTGAAACTGATTATTTTCTCATTCCTGCATCACCACAATTGTCCTCTGTTGGTTAGTGGAACCATTGGTCAATAATTAACTCTAGCAAAGTGCTTAGAACTTGCCAAGTGAGAAATAAATATTTATTGTCATAAGCTACTGAGATTGGGAATCCTTGTTACTGAAGCAAACTTAGGAGTGCCTTGACAGATAGACAATGCTCTATTTGAGCTGGATAGAACTTCACAGACTGTCTGATCCTCCTGTTGCCCACAAAATACATGAAACATACTCCCGCAGTTAGTCCTAAGTCATTGTTATTTTTCTAGGCTCCCTGAACACTTTATGCCCATTTGCAACGCATCTTATTTTCTTCTGATAATGTATCCTTGGCATTGATGACATAAAATTCTGCCTCAAATATACATTCTAAAAAATCAAGTGGCTTTTACAAATGGCTTTTCTCTATATTACATTTTGGTAGAAAAAAATTTTATTCCAGTTAGGCTATAGTCACACTTAACAAAATGGAAGCAAATACTTTGTTTTTGTAAGTTACCTCAGTATCTGAAATTTGTTCTTTTATATTTCACAGTTTACAAAGTATGTGAGCAGAAAGGGTAATGTATTCAATGAAATAATTAAGGATTTAGGCCTATTCTATAACTGCAATGACACATAAAGTCACAAAAACATAGGCTAATGTAAGATCATAAAAGTTGTTTCTAAAATGCACATTTATATCTCAATGTTAAATGCCAACCAAGTTGTTACATTAGAAAAGTAAACATACAACTAGATCAGAAAACAAAAGTAGAGTATGATTTTTTTTTGCTTTCAACTGATGCATGTAATAAGAAGCTAACCCTAACTATTCATCGAATCTGGAGTATCATTTTAGATTCCATTTTTGTTTTTAAGAATGAAGTGCTAAGAAAAGCAGAATGTGTTCTTTAAAAAAGAGTATGTTTAACTGCCAAAAAGAAACACAAGGACTTTAAAATGTGAATGTACAGGATGACTTATGTGCCAAGTATTTGGGTGTTTTAACCTACCCTCTCCTTAAGAAAAGTAGCCCATATGGAACTGAATTCTATATAAAGGGTCAGAGTCAATCGGTACTCATTGTAATAAATATTCCCATGTACTTTGATTCATTAAGTTTCTTATTAATCATTAGGTGGTTCTTTTCCCTAATGATGCCTGGGCTTCATCTATCAGTTTTGTCATATTTTCTATAAAGGCATTATAATTCACAGCAAACATTTGCTCAAAGATTCTAAGAAGAAACAAACTGTCAGCAAGAAATATTGTAATAAAACAACTCCTATGCTTATGGCAATTTTGAGTTTATTATTTAAAAATGTTGACTATAGATAATCAATCAGTCAAGACTAATCAGTATATGTAAAACACCAGAATAGGCACTGTCAGGAGATACAAAGTATATTGAAAAGTTGATAATCTAATTAATGGAGCACACATCATATCAAATGAAAAATACATGAGAACATATGGTAGTGTCAAATATATACATATGTATCTACATACATACGTGCATGCATGTATATACATGTAGGACTATATATGTGTATAGTATGTATTTATGTATCTATGTATATATGTATAACCTCTCCACATGTTGAAAATTTACTGGATGCAGTAATAATCAATCACTCAATTCATTACCTTCACTACAGTGTTCTCCCTGGCACCTAATATAGTGGTTGGCATTTAGTAGGCATTCAGTAAATTGTTATTTAAAAATAAGTTGATGAATTAGACCTTAAAAATTAAAAACTAATTTCACAATTCTCTTAGCAGACTGTACTTCCAAACTTTACAAAATTTGGCCATGTATATTATTAGCCAAAAGTGGCTTGGATGGCTATAGGTTATTTCTACAAGTTAATTCCAACCTCCAAGAAAAAGGATTTGAACCACTAAGCATATTTGCAAGAATATATTCCAGGGCAATTCCAGATATTCTGAAAGATTTCAAGCATGAGGCAGAAGTGCTGGAATAAATGTTTAGAATTCCAAAGTGTTACATTGTGAAAACACTTTCATTTGAATAAATAAATTCCATGATGTTTATCATTTGCTCACATCATGAATTCTGATTGTCAGTTGTAGTTGCCTAATAATCTGGACTACCCAGCAATAGAGTGGGGGGCTTCCTAGAGGTCTAAAGTAAAGTGCCATGGATGAAATCTGTGTCACAAGTTATTGAAAATATTATAGCAGACAGGAAAAAGTCATGATCATTTAGAAAGTATTCTAATTAGAAACAAACACATGCCCTAGGTTCTGGAAATCAAATTTTATGGTTCATTCAGCATAAGAATCACCAAAGTTCCTTGGTCTAAACTCTAAGGAAAAGCTCGATGAAGTTAAAGGGTGCTCACTACGACTGATGGTGGAATAGCTTATTGCAGATCAGTTCTCCTGTTGAACTGTAAAAGTTACCCCAAACGTTTTTGAATGTGTTGAAGGTATTGGAAAGCCAGAAAGGCAGCCAGGACTTGAGTACCTAGAATCACAGAGAGAAGGGAAGCTCTGAGAGCTCAATACATCTGTGACCTTTTATTCCCTTACAGCATTTACCAGTAGGTAAGTGGCACAGAGCTGAGACTCTACCTAGGAAGCCGATTAAAATGAATATAAAATAATAGTGAATGTCAACTATAATTGAAAATATAAAAGGGCAGGGGCGGTAAAGGTGTATAAGAGTATGTATAAAACAAGTATAAAACAAGTAACTCATGGGGATGTAATGTACAACATAGGGAATATAGTCAATGGTATTGTGATAGTGTTGTATCGTGTCACATGGACTTATCTTGGTGATCACTTCTTTAAGTATATAAATGTTAAATATTATAACTATGGTTATACCTGAAATTAATATTATATGTTAGCCATGAAGTGCTGTCTGGAAAAAATCCAGCCATAAATGCCTCTATTTGTCATATTACATGGCTGGATACTTTCTGGACAGCCTTTGTATATTTTAATAAACACCTTAAAAGAGAGAGAGAGAGAAAAAAGAAAGAAGAATCTTGTGGTCTGAAAAAGCTGAGCAGAGCTTTCTAGAATTTCAGGAGCTGGGGAAACAAGAATTGGAATTCAGGGCCAACCAAAAAGGGAGGAGGGAGTCTATTGAGGATCTGAACTTTTAATTGGCATCCTGAAAAGGCTACTCCATAGGGTAAGAGTGAACGAGAATGAGATTAGTTATCACAAGGACTGAAATTCCATTTCAAACAAACAATCCCAAACTGAATTAGGTATTCCGTTCCTAGTTGAACTGCCTCCCAGAAAGCATAATAAATGCTACCTGGAAGAAAATCATATCAGCCAGAGCTTCAGATAATCACATGCAATATTAGGCATTCAATCAAAAGTTATCAGCTTTGCCAAGAGACAGGGCTAAATAATTAAAAAAAAGAAAAAGGGAAAACAATAAAAGAAACAAATCCTTAGAAGATCACAATATTGACTTTAAAATAATTACAACTGATATGTTTAGTAAAATAGATGATTTCATCAAGAAATAGAATTCATAAAGGAAAATTATAAAACATAAAGACATAATTAATATTAAGAATGAAATAGGAACATATAAACACGTTTTATCACATCAGAAGAATTTATTAATTAAAATTTATTAATAATAAGATATCCATTCTGAATGAGTAGAACAAATACAAGAAAATAGAGAAACGAGCATGAGAGCCCTATGGGAACTGCTTATGCAAGTCCCAAAAGGAGTGGAAAAAGAGCATGGTACAGAAACAGTATTTGAAAATATCCCAAAACCTATAAAAGATTCAAAATAAAGATTCAAGTGACTACACAAACCTCACAGAGTTTTTCAAAAATTAAATAGTACAGCAAGACATATTATAACTCAAACTGCTAAAAATTATAGATTAGGGGTAGACAATATATTTCTGTAAAAGGTCAGGTAGAAAATATTTTAGGCTTAAAGGGACATACTATCCCTGTCACAACTGCCACGAGCAGCCATAAATACCATGTAAACAAATGGGACTGGTTATGTTCCAGTACAACTCTACAGAACAGGCAGCGGGCCAGATTTGGGCCATAAGCCATAATTTGCTACAGAAATTGTGTGTATATTTTTAAATACAAATATATGTTTATATATGTATGTATATTTCAGCAAATGATGCTTTCACCTAATATACTATAAATATTAATATTTTAACATCGGTTCCTTATTCTTTTTATTTGCTGTGTATTATTTCTTCATTAGGACTAATTATTACCTTTATTAACTATGAATATTTAAGTTGACTTAAGTACATTTAACCTACCAGAAAAAAAAAGTTTCACATATTTGCTCCCGGTTGTGTCTAAAATTAATACCTTTTCAGTCTGTGTGAGTCTCTTCTGCTTTCTATTTCTACCAGACAGAATAAAATAAGCAATATCAATATTTCAAAACGCCCTCAGTAATCTCTCACATAGTCTCTAAATTATTCTCCACTCATCCTCCCCTTTCTGATGGAAGAGCCACAGTGCCTAGGTGTATAAACAGGCCTCAGGTGTCATGCATGCAGGACCTATCACTGTCTGTTTTCTTTCCCTAGGCATTTTGAGGCTAAGGTTATTGCAGCTATAAATCACCCATTCGCAGACTCATTTCCCCTGAAAGGGCCCACCAGAGCCTCGCGGGTGTTCTGTATTTGAGAAAACATTGATCTGAGCTAGAAGCTGTGTGGCAGAGTGGGAAAATTTCTAGATCAGGAGGGAAAGAAGCCAGGTTCCGCCCTCGTGCATCCTAAGCAAGTTCCTTTCTACCCTAGCCTCAGTTTCCTCAATTGAGGAAAGGATTGACTTCACAAACTTATCACCACGCACTTACGCTGGCAGCACTGTACAAACAATTCAGTAAGGTTTCATAACCCTGGTGTATCTGTGTCTCACAGCTGTGTTTGTGTTGATGGGTGGCAGTCTTGCTGAGTGGTGTTCATTATTGTTGTTGTGTGTTTTTGTGTGCTGTCATGAAAATGTCAGAGCTGGAATTAGAGCAATGAACAAACATTAATTTTCTTGTTAAACTTGGCAAAAATGGAAGTGAAATCATGTTAGTCCAAGTGTATAGGGATAATGCCATGAAGAAAACAGCAGTGTGTAAATGGATTAAATGTTTTTCTGAGGGGAAAGAAAGTGTCACTGATGAAGAGAGGTCAGAGTGGCCAATAACGAGCAGAACTGATGAAAACATTGCAAAATTCATCAAATTGTGCATCAAAATTGTCTTAATTGTGCAAAGCACAGCAGACCAAGTAAACATCAAAGAGAAACAATTAGGAATATCTTAACTGAAAATCTTGGCATGAGAAAGATGCATGCAAACATGGTCCGGAAGGGAGCTCACCGATGAACAAAAGCAAAGCAAAGTCGAAGTTTGCCAAGACCTTTGGGAGAGGCAAGACGGTGTTTTGGGCCATGTTATCACTGCTGATGAAACATGGATGTAACAATACAAGCCTGAAAAAAAGTGTCAAAGTGCACAATGGAAGTCAGTCATTTCTCCAGGACCAAAAATGTTCCATCAGTCCAAATCAAGAGTCAAAATGATGTTGCTAATCTTTTCAGATATCAGAGGGATTATTCATTATAAATTTGAATGAACTGGACAGTCAACCAAGTTTAATATTTGGAAATGCTGAAAAGCCTGTGTGGAAAAGTTAGACAAAAATGACCTGAACTTTTCACAGATAACTCATGGCTCTTGCATTGCAACAATATACCAGCTCATACGGCACTGTCTGTGAGGGGGTTTTTAGCCAGCACACAAATCACTGTATTGTAACACCCTCCCTACTCACCTGATCTGGCCCCCAATGACTTTTTTCTTTACCTAAGATAAAGAAAGTATTGAAAGGAAGGCATTTTGATGACATTCAGGACATGAAGGGTAATACAATGACAGCTCTGATGGCCATTCCAGAAAAAGAGTTGCAAAATTGCTTTTAAGGGTAAACTATGCACTGGCATTGGTGTATAGCTTCCCAAGGGGAGTACTTTGAAAGTGACTGCAGGGATACTCAGCAATAAGGTATGCAGCACTTTTTCTAGGATGAGTTTGCAATCTTAATTGTAAAACCTTGTATTTTGTAAATTACTTTGTAGATGGGGCAGACACAGCTTTCTCATGAAGTTGCTATATAAGGTCTTCTCAAAAACAAAAAGTTATGCTAACAGAAGTTGTTAAGTCTTTTTTGCATCTTATCAAGGCCAATGATTTTAGACATTTTTCAGGCCATACCAATAAACCTATTCTAACAGTATTGATGTGTGGTATATTTAGAAGATAGTGTCCCTAGGGAGTCCCTTAGGCAAAAGTGATCATAATTTTGATTCTGTAAGCCTAAAATCTGAATACAAATGAAAGAATCCCAAGAAGTAAAAGCAGTCCATCTAGGCTGGGAAGTGACAAATGAGAGAGTCTGGATGAAGGGTATCTTCTCCATGAAGAACAATAATGGTCAACTAAATCAATCAGGTCCTTAAGCAAGGTCCAATAAACAGCAGAGTAACTAGACTGAGAACAGTCTCCAACAGAGAGAAATAGAAATAATAGCTGATGTCTAAATATAAAAATAACTCTAAAATCAGAAGAAAATTCCCTACAAATGTTTTGTATTAGAATTTTATTAAGTAACTAAATTAAATAAAACAAGAGCTCCAAGACAATTTAAAAAAATAAATAAGGAATTTCAGAGTTGAAATAAATTTAGGAATAAAACTATATTAGTGAATTGGGGAGTGGTGGTTGGAGAAAAGAGAATGCTCATTTTCTAATATTTTTAATAAGGCAGATAAGAGATTAAATTGCAGTATTATTTAAAAAGAATAATGGTATCAATCTCTTAATGTTTTTTTCATAATACAGTAGACTCCCCATCATCTGGAAGTCAAGCAAGCAGCAAAAAAATTGAAGAAATTCTACATTTACCCAGCATCTACTGATCTGTATGGGTGCCAGTTAACTGGGAGTCTATGTATACTATTTATTTATCATTGAGAAAAAACAATACCTTGCATAGCAGATAATTATTTGATATTCAATTTTTGGTTTCTTTGAGTTTTATTTATATTAAAATTGCATAAAATTAAAATGCCTATTCTGTTAATTAGCATTTATGCAATAATGCCAATTTTGTAGTTTTTCTGGTTTTATAGTAATGTACCTCTGTCTTCATATATACCAACAGGAACATTTGAAATGGCATTTATGTAATGATACTAATGGTTTTTTGTTGTTGTTTTTTTCTAGAGAGTAGGATTGGATTTGGATGATTTTAAAATTTTCTGCTTGTGTGCTTTTTATATTTCATTAATTCCTTAATGAGAGCATGTATCAGTTTCACAAAAAAATATTTTTAAAAATGTAATCAGGTAGAGTGTGGCCCAAATCCTGAAAAAGGCATACAAATATCTCATTGCTTCTTTCTACAGTTGTAAATAGAGACTATTCCAAGGAGGACTAGACAACAGTGCAATTATCTTTAGTTCTTCCAGAAATAAGTTCCAAGATTTTTTACATTTCCTCACAGCATCATCAAAACTTACAGAAATGGAATTTGAATGACTATCTAGTCCAGATGTTCAAATTAACTTATTTTTTAAATTTGGGGGATTGTGTATCCTCTTTAGAAGGTGAAGGACACTACAGATACTATCCGAAAAAAAATGAGCCTATATTCACACAAAATATTCATACTACTTGAGGGAATCCACGGGATCTGTGAAGTTAGCCCACTGACACCAGATGAAAATCCTATGTGTGTGCTGCATGTCTCTGCAAATAGTGGCATTTTGATTCCTAAAAATATACTTTGCCACCCCCTCCCCACTGCTTAGGTGGTATCACACTCATGTATAATACATTTGCACATATCTGAGGATATATAGTATAATCTAAAGCATGAGATTCACATGTCAAAAATGACACATAGGGCCAATAAGTAGAATGAAAATGTATTGCTGATAAGAAAAAAATTATCTTACACAAGAGCGTAAGTCAACCAAATCAATCTCTGAAGACATATATGAAGCTTTATAAATTATATACACATGGTTGTTGAGGTGACCAAGAATGGTCATTGAGCATGCTTTGCCTTGAGAACCACAACATCTCAAGATAGAAAGGAAACAAATGAGTCTAACTCCATGTCTTCGCAGAGTTGCTGTCTGCCACCAAATCTATGTATTTTTCCACTCTAGATTCAGATTCCCAAGGTGACAGCAATTCCATCACTTGCCTCAGGAGATGAGTCTATCATCTAACACTGCCAGCAAGATGTCACCGAGAATGAGCCTAAATGTTTCCATTATTTTCATCCCATTACTCCTCGTTATCCCCTATGGAGCCATTCTAAATACTGTAATTTCACTCTCCTCTGTTTTTATTTCTTTCAAATATTCACAGGCTATCATTATTTCTCCCTGTATTTGTCCCTAAGCTCTTTTAATCTTTCCTCCTAAGTAAGCCCTATCCACCATTTTTCTCCACTGAAGACATAGCAGTGAGTATAACGGTGCCTTTCATTTTTCTTCATTGTGTAGGAAAAATGTGCTCATTTATAAAAGTTTCCCAAGAGATAAATCACCTAAATCCTGGAGAGTTGGAACATTTTGACAATGCATTACTTGCTTGGCTGATGATGCTTGCATTTGGGGACCATTCTCATAAAATTGGTCCCAATGGATCATTTGACACAGCCTATCGTGTTGACAATATCACAGAGAATCCCTTCTGTTGATGCTCACCACAATAGTCCTATGATCCAAGTAAGTTGCAGTGAGGCCATGAGCTTCAACTTGGATGCCAGCAAGAAATTCATGAGATGTATCACTAATGAGAATGGAGTGTTTATTGGGCAACCGTGAATTCAGTTTCAATTATTGAACTGTTTACCAGGCTGCCCTGACCAACACTTATCCATAAAACATACTCTTCACACCTGGAATGCATCCATGATTCCTCCTCTCATCTGCAAAACTCTGAGATAGGGTAAGTATTCAAATCAGCCTCTGGGGCTTAGCTGCATGTGTGTCAAGATGGTACAGAATTCCCCTGTGGTAATGAAGAGCTTCCATCTGTAAATGAACACTTCTCTGCTCCCTCTATATTTTACACACTTGTGTCATGGGATCCGATAAGCTACTGGCACCGTGAATACCCCATGTTAGCGCATAATCCACGATGGAATTAGAAATAAAGAATACTTCAAATCCCAACCCCAACAAAAATAGGGTATTCTGAAAAGTACAGCCTTTGCATATTAAACACAAAAGAAAAGTGGAATTCTTCTAAGAAAATGATAAAGACAGTATTCATTGTCCCCAACTCTTCCTCAACATTTCCTATCACCTTCCATGAACCTTTCCAAGATACTGCACTCTATAGACTTTCCTCCTTAGCTAAGTTTTTTGTTTGTTTGATGTTATTGTCCTTTTTTTCTAATATACTCACTTCTTTCCTTCTTCTCATGTCTCTAAATATGGCTGTTCCCTAAAAACTTATTCATGGATTGGATATTTCATTTCTCACCGTTTTCTCATTGGAAATATTTCTTGCTGACAGTTGGTTTCTTCTTATAATCTCTGAGCAAAATGGGAATTCATACTCACTTTCATTTAATCAATTTGTTTCACATGAGTGGCTCCCAAATATCTATTCTATTCCTAAAGTACAGACATACAGAGGTGTGATAAAAAATATGGTGAATGTTTAAATATTTAAAAAAATTTTTTCCAGTGTAAGACATTGCCATTACCCCCCCCAAAAAATATTCCTCCTTGCTTTGAACACACTTATCCCATCATTCTTACCACTTTCTGAAGCAATTCTGGAAGTCCTCTTTCGTGAATGTGATTAGTTGCACTGTCGCGGCTGCCTCAATGTCCTGAGTCAATTTGAAATGTTCACCTTTCACAGTCATTTTGACTTTGGGGAAGAGCATGAAGTCACACAGTGCCAGATCCGATGAATATGGTAGATGAGGACACACCACAAAGTTTCTATTTGACAAAAACTGCCATACCGGAAGCAATGTGTGACCTGAAATCTGAAACTAATATAATATTGTACGTCAACTATATTTGAAAAATAAAAATTAAAAATAAATTTGCCTATTCTAGATATTTCATATAAGTAGAATTATACAATATTTGTGCCTTGGTATATAGCTTATTTTCCTTAGCATAATGTTTTCAATGTTCATCCATATTGTAGCATGCATCAGAATTTCATCCCTTTTTATAGTTGAAAATTTCCTTGTATGCCTATAATACATTTTGTTTATCTAGTCATCTGTTGATGGATTCTTGGGTTTTTTCCACCTGCTGGCTATTGTGAGTAATGCTGCAATAAACTTTGGTGAACAAATACCTGCTTGAGCCCCTTCTTTGAATTCTTTGGGGTATACAACTTGGAGTGGGATTGCTGGATCCCACGGCAGTTACACGGTGAGCTTTTCGAAGAATTGTTAAGCTGGTTTCTGCAGCAGCAAGACTGGTTGCTTTTGCAAAAGCTTACTCTAGATGCGAGGTAGATATCTATCTGATCAAAACAGGTAAGAGTAGACGCCAGTGGATCCATGGAGAGTGTCAGATGGTTTGCTGAGCTGAAATTGACCTTCTTGATTTTGGAATATGTGTCAAGAAGCCTTAAATGGTATACAAGCAAGAACCATGGATCGTGATCAAAAGATCAATGAATATGGAGTCTATAGATATGCATTATGGTCTTGGCTGAGTCACTAAATCACTGGGGGATTCCCTGGTAGCACTAAGCTGCTACTCTAGGCCTTGACATTCTTGTAGATAAGCATAACAGCTTCTACTAATTCAACTGAGTCATTAGAAGCCTGTGATTGGAAATGTGAATAGATTGGTAGCAACTTAATCACCCAGAACTCTGCTGAATCCTTAAGTTCAAAAATTTTATGCAGCTCATAATATTTTTGTTTTGTGACTGTGTATTTCATTGTAATAGAAAAACCTGAATTTAGAGGAAAGTTTATGAATGTCTTTAGGGGGGAAACACACATACACTTTTACCTGGCCTGCACTGCTATCTTTCTTTTAGTCTATTAATATGAGAAATGATTGAATCATTTTATAAAATCTATTTTAAGGGTGAGTTAATTGTTGAATATGCCTTGGTATTTTATTCAGTGTGTCATACTTAGAAAGAATTTGGTAAATATTTTTTTACTACATTACTTAATATGATAGTGTTGAAAAAGGCCAAAGGTCATATTGCTCATTTGGGAAACTTCAATATTCCTCTGTGAACTTGGTATGGAAATAAAGATGATGTTGCAATTAGAATTTTGGATTTTCAGAGAATTTGGTAGGGATCTTTTAGGAATTTCCTAGAGAACAGAAAGGTCTTCTATTTTTCTCTCCTACCTAAAAGATGTTAATAATGTGCTGACTTAGCTATCATGACTTAGCTAAATGATCTACCATAAACGAATTGTATTCTTGTTTAATGAAGCTGAGGTCACAGACAGTTTTAAACTTCTTGTTTCTTCTTTCCCCTTTGGACAAACATGGTAATAAACTTAGCATTTTATGAGCTGAGTTATGTTCTTTTTGTACCAGAAGGGTTATGCTATTCAGAATTATAAATACAACTATACCTGGGAGCTGTCTAACGGGGAGTATAAATTTGCAAACCTTTTGCTCTGAATTTGGTCATTGAGCCAACAAAGAATCCAAAATCTCGGTCTTGCCTACACTTGTTCTATTTTCTCATCAGTTCCGAGCCTGAGAACAGAGTAGGGAACAGTAAGTATTGCAGAAATACTTCCAGGCAAGACTAGGAACCCACTCATGTCTCTGAGAGAAAGGATTCGCTCAAGGAGTTTTCCTCTCCTCCAGGCCCAGGTACGTTTATCACAGGGACTTTGGATAATGGGCTCCAAATTTCCTGATCTAAACTTTGCACCACCCTAGCTGTATCTTCCTTTACTTGCTTGTGTAAGCCAAAGGAAGAGAAGGACTTCTGCCTTAGGGAGGAAATCATATTGTCAAGTGAAGCCACTTTATCAGAAGATTTGGACATTTCTGAAGAAGTGAAGCCTTTCACCCGGGGGCATTTTGTGGGGACACTGTTGGCATAGATGCTGATGTGGGCACTCACTAATACTTTCTGACATAAACTTTTATAAGGCAGGCTGGCCTAGCTTAGCCAGCAAGTACCTGTGTGGTTGCGTGCTTAAAGCTCATAAAAGTTCAGGCAGCATGGCTAGCAATTTTTCAGAGTCGATGAAAAAGGTAATGGAGTTTTAGTAAAATGTATAATCTATATGTAGACAGAAAACTCATATTGTAACTCTATCGTGTATTTGCAGTGAAAATTTATTACCTAACGCTTATATGCTTTATGAATGACTAAAAACCTATCATTTTTATAATTAAAATGTCATGGGGCACTAATATATGTGTATGTGGCTATACTTCCTGAAACAAAACTTGGCATGCATGCTGTGACTAGTAAAAATGTATTTGTAGTATGAGATCCCTAAGAGCAAATATTTGAACTCATCCGAAAAATCCAGACCTTTTGAGCCCTGCCAGTTATGTACACGAACGTTTTGTTAGTCTCAGTTTAAATTGCAGGAATGAAGGCTGATTTATTTCTTCCTTTTTTTGTCCAGTGGTTAAAAACACGGCTAACTGTTCTGTTTAGTTGTTGAAAATGAAATGCTTCAGGTTCATAAGTGGGTCTTTAAGGCCTGCAAGATGCTGAGGGGCTTTGTAAACTCTGAGCCCCTTATAGAGCAGCCTTTGCACATTCTGCTTGTAATAATTCTGAATTCCAGATTGGACCTCAAGGGAGGTTGTGTGAAAGCATCGGTAACAGGGTCAGGGGACTAACTGGCTTCAAACAGGAGGCAGATCCTGGAGGGCAAATCCCATCAGACATTCTGCAGCACAGGAGCATGGGAGCCAAAGGATTCACAGGGATAAAGTTTTGTGATTGAACAGTCAAGCTCTCTCTCAAGCACAACACATAGCAAAGCACCAAAGCTGTTATTGCCAAAGGCATTAGTGAGTTTAGAGTGAATTACACGCAAACTAGTAAATACTCAGGGTCCAAGTGTCTTGTGAAACAAGTTCAGGAGTCACAGTTTATATGAGAGAAGCCTCCTCCTTCTCTCTAGGACAAGGACTCTTAGGAGCCATGATTAGAATTTTATTTCAATTTGCTTCATTTTGCAACTAACGGTCCAGGATTTTGTGGCATTAATGTGATTTCTGTACTGTTTTGCCAATAAGTTCAAATTTACAATATTAGAAATCGTAGCCAGATGAAGAAAGTCTTCTATATATTGAACCTCATCACTGAGTGGATTATCAATGCTATGAGCCAACTGAGTGTTTTAATATATTTGAATATATTTAAATGTAAACATAAAACCATTAAAGTTTTTTATCCTCTTGGACTTGTAATAGAAACGCTTATCTCTCTTATTCAAAACCAAAAACTATTTTAAAAAAAATTCTCACAAGCCAATAGAAATCAACCAATATGTTATTGGGAGCATACATCCTTTAAGTAGAGAAGAAAAGACTTCCACATATGTGCTAACATTTAATTTGAAATACTAGGTATTTTCTCTTTTGTACATTGACTTCCTTTATGACTGGAGTCAGGCTTGGTGCTTAGTCAATTTACTTCTCCACTCAGCTCAGAGTGTGTGAGTTAGGGTGGGACGAACAGGCTGAAGAAGACCTTTTGAGTCTGTGTAGAAGGAAGAAAGAGACATATCCCAGAAAAAGAGCCTGTATTTTCAGTGGCTGCTCCAGATATTTAGTTCTGTGTAACAAACCGCTTCAAAACTTAGTGGCTTAATACAATAACAATCCAATTGTTGACAAGCCAATAATTTGGACAGGGCTCAGAAAGAACGACTTATTTCTGCCCAGGTGGGGTGACCCGAACTGCTAAAAGCATCTCTTTCTCTCTTCATGTTGTCTCAGGCCTCTCCAGTGTGGTCCCTCCGCATGGCGGCTCAGATCTGCAAGGGCGAGTGTTCCGGAAACTAAGGCGGAAGCCGCAAGGCCTTCCATCATCCCACCTTGGAAGTCACTCTATGTCTCTTCTGCTGATACAATAAGTTACTATCAAAGCTGGACACTAAAGTGGTGAGGACAGATTTGAATCAGCTGCAACTACTGCAATAGGGAAGAGTCCATTGTGAACTGAACCCGCCTTCAATCCGTACCGAGGTGACTGGGTGATTGCAAAGGAGAGTGAGGGAATAATGAGGGGTGAACAAGGTCACAGTAGAGTCAGGGAAGTGAAATATTACACGAAGAAGGAAGCAGGGGTTGGTTTATGTGGCACCCATCGGGGTTTGCTCATTGGTGCAATGAAACTTAGACTTCTTACCTCCTATAGGGGCTAGAAGACAGGGCCCTATCTTCAGGTGTTGGCTGGAATGAACAGAAAATTTGTTTGGCAGCCTTGAGTTTTTTTAGGTAAGCACTTTAAGGGGAGGTGAGGGTCACCCTAGGGATGAGGCCTTGAAATGTGAGAAAGTATGTTAGTGTTTTGTTCAAGTCTTTATAGGCCAAGTTAAGGCCCACTCAAGAAGGGGGCTCAGAGATTGGTGAAGGAGAGAATCTTTGTCATCACAGGCCAGCTTTGATTTCTGCAGGAGGGTGTGACTAGTAGAGGTGTAGGTGACTGGGAGACTATGTGCAAGGCTACCATGGTAGTTAATGCAGACCGCCTGGGTTCAAAGCTGGCTCAGATTTTAAGGCCAAGTGACTTTAGACTAATTACTTCTCTTGTTAAAGCTTAATTTCCTTGCCAGTAAAATGAGAGATAACAGTCATAACTTCCTTATAGACTATTATGATGGTTAAATGAGATAGTACTTGGTAAATAGTAAATAAAGTACTCAATAAAAGTCAATTCTCAGTATTGTCATTGCTAATGACAACACTGATAAGACAATTTACACAATAATGTGAATTCTTAGGGACTAAAGGTTTTTCTTTGTCACAGAAGACCACTGAAAAATTGTAAGCATCCTTGTTTTCCCTGAGTAGAATCCAGGTTCCTATAGCTATGTATTTCCTTTTCTGTCTTCTCATACTTACCATACAGGAGACTATTAAGAAAGGTATTTCTGACATAAGGTACACTAGGATGAGGTCATCAATTGTGCACAGAGTTCAAGCTAGATCACAATGGACACCCTCCTGGTCATATACTTGAATACAAAAAAGATCATTTAATGGGAATGTAAAATTTACACCTACGTACTTGGCAGAAACTGTTCAGCATAAATGTGCACATAGTTTTCTGCTCTTCTTAAAGACTGATAGTGTTTTGGGCATTTCATCTGTAAAATCCACTTTTTAGAACAAGACAAACAATCATTATCACATAACATGTCAAGCACAGTCAATGTTACTTCATAGCAAGAGAGCTCAGTGCAGCTTATGCTCTTGTCAACACATACTTGATATTGAGAACAATCAGATTTTAAGTGGATTCAGTTCATCAGAACTCAGCAGTGCTCTGGCCACAAATTAAGGGTTCCTTGATTGCACCAGTTTTGAGGACCCAGCAACTAAACCAAAATGACTGCTGGTGGGAAATTTTGAAGTGACAGTCCTTGTATATCCATTTAAAATGTGTATTACCTATATAATCAATAACATAATATAAATACTCCTGAAAAATTAAGCAGGGAAGGTATCAAGAGCAGAATATGAACACATGTATGTTCGAAGTAGATGACTTTTGTAAAACTGACCTGTGTTGTGAATGGCTCACCTAGAAAATTGATGATCCTAGGTAATTTCTGAAAATGAAGTCAGGAAACCCACTTTAAATATCAAATAATCTATAGAGAAATTTTTTTCTCTCTCACTTCCTAAAAATCCAATATATAATAGATTTCAAGATTTCATATTTACCCAAGGACATATGATAAAACTGAAACAAACTGAGTTTATATTGTCTGATAAAATGGTATGTCATAATTTTGACTTTACCAAGATACTGCCTTTTCTTTTCTAAGAACTATAAACTTGGTTTGCCACTAATGATAATTATCTCTATTTAAGTACACATTTTTCCCACAGCTGAGGTGCAGAAGACCTATCAATGCTCTTAATGAAGGACCTAAGTCCCAGAGGTACCCTGAGTTATAACAGACTTTGAAATAAGAAGCCTATGAATAATTCAGCATTGCAGGTCCTCTAGTGGTGGGATTATTTCCCTTAGCACTATACAGTAAAAAAGTTTAGTGTGTTTTATCTTAGAGGTAGGCAGATTAATGAACTGGAACCAAATGTAGGTCTTCAGATTTGTTCTAAGGCTTATAACAATTGAAATAGAGAGAAAGAAGTCATGCTTCTTATTTTCAATTACACAAATAACTTTGTGTGAAATATGCAATCACCCAAATATGTAATTAAATATGTAATTAAAGATTGAAGGTTTCCTGATACCCAAACTAAATAATTGATAGGGTCATACATCTAGAATAATTGGTCTATGTGAATGGTAGGGGATTATTAATTCTATTAATTTTTGGTACATTCTTTAGGGTTTTCTATACATAGTAACAACTCATCTGCAAATAGTGACAGTTTTACTTCTTTTAAAATCTGCATACCTTTTATTTCTTTTTCCTGTGGTTAGGAATCCCAATACTACATTGAATAATAGTAGTGAAAGTGGGCACCTTGTCAGGTTCCTGATCTTAGAGGAAAAGCTTTCAACTTTTTGCCATTGAGGATACAAACAAATGGAAAGATATTCCATGCTCATGGATTGGGAGGATTAATATTGTTAAAATGCCCATACTAACCAGAGCAATCCAAAGGTTCAATGCAATTCCTAACAAAATACCAATGGCAGTTTTCTCATAACTATAAGAATTAAGTCTAAAATTTATATGGAGTCACAAATGACTATGAATAGCCAAAGCAATCTTGACAAAGAAAAGAAAGTTGAAGGTATCTCCCTGATTTCAAACTATACTATTATACAAAGCTATAATACTCAAAATGGTATGGTACTGGTAGTACAATAGATGTGTATCAGTGGAACAGAATAGAGAGCCCAGAAATAAACCCTTGCTTACATTGTCAACTAATCTAGGACAAAGGAGGTCACAACATACAATAGATTAACAACAGTCTCTTCAAGGGGTGTTGGGAAAACTGAACAGACACATGTGAAAAAAAGAAAGAAAAAAAAAGAAACTAGAACACTCTCTTATACCATAAACAAAAATAAACTCAAAATTGGTTAAAGACTTAAATATAAGGCCTGAAACCATAAATTCATAGAAGAAAACATAGATAGTAAACTATGTGATCAATCTATTATTTTTTTAATACATCCCCTTGAGCAAGGAAAACAAAAGCAAAAATAACAAATGAGAGGTCATTAACCTAAAAGTTCTGTACAATGAAGGAAACCATCAACAAAACAAGAAGACAACCTCCTGAATGGGAGAATATATTTATAAATTGTCTCTGCAATATGGGGTTGGTAGCCAAAATATACGACTTAACGACAGAAAACAATCTGATTGAAAAATGGGCAGAGGACATGAAAAGATATTTTTCCAAAAACATATAGGTGGCCAACAGACATATGAAAAGATGCTCACCATCATTAATCATCAAGGAAACGCCAATCAAAACCACAATGAGATAGCACTGCACCCCAGTCAGAATGGCTGTGATAAAAAAGTCAACAAATAATGTGTTTTGGCAAGGATTTGGAGAAAAGAGAATCTTTGTTCACTGTTGGTAGAACTGCAAATTGGTGCAGTTGCTATGGAAAACACTACAGAGATTCCTCAAAAAATTAAAAATAGATATGCCATGTGACCCAGCAATTCCACTTCTGGGTATTTATCCAATGAAAATGAAAATAATAATTTGAAAAGATACATACACACCTAGTTCACTACTGCATTATTTATAATAGCCAAGATATGGAAGCAACCTAGGTATCCACTGATAGATGAATGGGTGAAGAAGAAATGATAAACACACACTTATACATAGAATATTATGCAGCAATATTAAAGAATGAAATCTTGCCATTTACAACAACATGGATAAACCTAGAAGGTATTATGCTAAGTGAAATGTCAGGCAGAAAAAGACAAATACCCAAATACCCTATGGTTTCACTTACATGTGGAATCTAAAAGAGAAGAATCAAGAAATAAAATAAAAACAGACTTATAGAAACATAAACCAAAGGGATAGTAACCAGAAGGGAAGCATGGGGGAGTGGATGAAAAAGAAAGATAAAAGGAAATATAATCAATAATATTGTGATAAGTTTGCACAGTAGCAGATGATTACTATAATTAATTAGTGGAGTGATCACATTGTAAGATCTAAAAAATGTCAAATCACTATACTGTACACCTGAAACTAATATAACGAATATAATATTGTACACCAACTGTATTTAAAAACAAAATTAAAATTTGCTATTTTTTCTGATAAAAGGACAAAGTTTTCTTGGACTTTGATCTGTTTTTTTTATAATAATTACGAAGTTTATTCACTTTTAAAGTCTTCAGCCTGGACAGCAAAGATTTTTTTTGTCTCACCACAATAATTTACTGTGCTTTACATTTTCTTTATCAGATCTTTGATTACTTAAGAATACCTAGTCTTTTCAATATTAATAGAGTTAAGTTTTGTTTACTACTATGTGACTGTCTGTATTTGCCTTCAATATCTTTCTCACTTTGGTTAAATAGATAATTAAATATTATTTCATAATGATCTGTGATCCTATTTAATCAAGTATTCAAACCTTTTGACATTTTCCCAAAATCAAATTCTAAATGCTGTTTCTTGGACCTCAAAGTAACTTTGTGACTTCCTAGAGGGTCCCTGGAAAAATCTCAAAGGATTTGTCTCTCACTTGTAAGATATTAAAATAATTATGTTTGATATCTTAAATTACATGGGAAATATTATGAAATAAAAATTGACGTTAAATCTCCTTAGGCTATATTTGTGTAAACACACGTTATTAATATAAATGTTCTAGAAAGTTTATGAAATTCCTAGAAATCTACTATGTCCTGTTAAAAATGTTATCAATCATAATTATGGTTATTATCATAAAATGTTATATACCACAGAAATAAGCAAGTTTCCTTATCAATTTTCTTACAATGAATTCTCATTGGATCTTTAACCAGGGCATTTTTATGTCTTTTATCTTTTACATACAATTATTATTACATTCTGATGCTTTTGCAAAACTTAGATTCATAGAAAGGACCCTGCCAAGTGCTCTTGACCACTGACACTGCTGCCAAATTACAAGTGTTGAACTTGGGTGCACATTTCTCAGCTGGCGAAGCCTCCACCTGACCTCTGGTGCTGCACAAGTGCTATAGACCTCAAAGTCAAATTCACTAGGAAGAGAAGTAGCTGACCTCAACGTAGACAACTCCTACTAAGACATTAAATCAAGAACACTTCATTCCTCCTTTGCCTTGATATGACCTATGAAGATAACTCTGTTGTTCACACGTATCAGGCCATTGCAAAGGGGGTTATCCAATCGCCAACGGGTCGTTGGATTTGCCACAATAGTGCTGATCCCGTAGTTTTGCTTGTCACAAACTTCTCCCTGATTCCCAGTGCCTCGGTTTCTCTGGAACAAACTTAGTCCCCCTTCTTGCATGTTGGAGTCCCTAACCCTGAATGTCCACTTTCTTGTCTCCGGTCAATAACCCAGGAAACCTTGTATCTAGGCTCTGTGTTTTAAAAAGTGGGGTCGGGGGAGGAGACGCAAGTCAAAAGTAACCAGAGTAAAACTGCCTGTGTGGTCTATGGACCCTTCAATTTACTGGCCTCCATAGCTGTCACTTCTTCAATCTCTAGCCACAGACTCAATGGGAAATACCAGGAGGCATTCATGATTCAAAATGAGCTCTCTCTGGCAGATCCCTACTCCTCTAGCTAGGGGGAAGTGAAAATGAATCTATGATCAGGAACCTCTTCTTAACTCTTAAAGATATCAGAGCACCAATTGCTAAAGCAATAGCTGCCCAACAAAAAACCCTTAGACTCTCCGGCCAAAGTTGTTCTAGGTGACAGGACAGCTTCTGATTATCTTTTAGCTTAGTAAGGATGGGTCCATGCTGTCGCCAGCAACACTGGCTACACTTGCTTGAGTGACACTTCTGGGGACACTGAGACTCAGCTACTAAATATGATCACTGAATAAGCCAGTGGCTTCCAAAAGTGACTCCTTCCGTGGGCTCTTTCTTTGACTTCCCTGATTCTGATCTGTTTAGGCTTCGGGGACCATGGCTCTAAAGGACACTCTAGACACTGGGAATTATCCTGCTTATAGTCACCTCCCCAATGCACTATATTCTCTCAAAAGCTTTAAGTGCATGTTCACAGCCACAAACCACCAAGCAAATGCTCTAACACTAGAACACCATACAAGGAATGAAGAGAATGACCAACATAAAGAATGTGATCCCAGCATCACAACCTGTGAATGCCATACAGAGATTCAGCAAAAAACTGCAAGAACTCTAGAGTAGTTGCTGGAGGTAGTGAGGATGCTTTAAATTTCGATCACATCTCTCAGTTAAGTCTGAGAGTCTGATCAAAAGCAGGAGAGGAGGGGGGACTGTTAAAAACCAGACCATAGACCAAAAAAAGATGAAGTCAATAATGCTAAACCCCATGTCACCAAACTGAGACTTAATTGCAGTTTGGACTTTCCTAGAAATTCAGTCTTAAACCAGTTAGTCATGAACCAGCGCTTGTTAGGTTATCTGCTTGATGAGCCCCTGTCATCTCCTAAGGAAAGTCACCCAGCGATCACCAACCCGCTATTTGCCTACTGTTACTTCCTGGTTCTCTTCCCTTCTGTCTACAAAAGTCTTTTATTTCATGCAGCTCCTTGGAGTTCCTTTCTGTCTGCTAGGTTGGATACTGGCCAATTCACGAATCAATGAATAAAGCCAATACGATTTTAAAAATTTACTCAGTTGAATTTTATTTTTTAACACTAAGAATCCCTGATGGGAAAGTACTGTTCCTTGATAAGGAGCTATGTTAGGAACAAAGAAGTTGGATGTTGTAAGTTTGATGGAAATGTTTTAAGTAAAATGATTTTAAAAATAAGCATATGGCTGCAAAATAAATCTAGTCTTCTAAATTATTATGACCTGGAAAAACATCCAAATGATACTCCAACAGTAGTGACTCCTCATTCTGAAAGGTCAACGTAATGAGGAACGTTAAATTTTGTTGGGGATTCTCTACTTTCAAAAGTAGGGATAGGGATTCATTTACAAATTTAGAGAATATAAATGTTATAGTACGTGAAATTCTCTAATCTAAGTAATTAATAAAACTCAGAAACAAATACAGAAAAAATGTAGGGACAGTTATCTTTTTAAAGTTTCTATCACACAAGTCACTTTTTAAATTAGAGCTTAAAGACAACTATTTTAAAAGTTCACTTATTTTCTGAATAATGATATTACACATTATATAAAAATATACATACTAGTACAATGAAGAAACCATTCTCAGGAAAATAAGGATTTTAGGTACATTCTTCCTTGGAGACACATTATTTAACTTCCATAATTAAAAGAAGTCCAACTCTGAGGTCTATTCATTATAGAAAAATTGATTCATAATTATAAGTGAAATTTGTATTAAATAATTTTTCCAAAGAATTGACTAGTATTCTAATGGCTTTGTTTGCTTAAACAATTAAATTATCATTTAATGAGAAAGAAAAGTTGTAGCCAATTAAAGTCCAAAGTAATATACACAGTGCATTTTCCAGCAATTAATTAATAACTTGCTTACCATGGGCTATCTCACAACCAGGGAAATAGAAAGCATTCATGCAAATGTGTTCTGGATTTACTTCACATCCATTTACCTCGTTATCTAATCTGGCATACACAGAAAACACCTAAAAAGGATTAATATGCAAAAACAACTCTAAAGCTTTCTGGTTTGGGGAGCTCTAATTGTTTTTGCTACATAAATTGTTAAAGCAAGGAGTTTCTGAGGACACTTCTCAGCCATCACAGGCATCTGAATAAAAATTTTTAAAAGGAGAATGAAGAGTTTTCTAGATGTTGCTCTGTATGTCATGGACTGGCAGCTCTCAACATGTTCCTGACCAGTGTGACTATTGATATATTCATGCTCACATACCCACAAGTGGCAGAGGCCATGTATGGTTATAGACATCGTATCTAAACACCAGCTCCACCTCTAAGAAAGCATATTGCAAGCCACTGTGAGAGACAATAACCTTGACTCCTCTCTATTTCATATTTAAAAAGTCATTTCAAAATTTTTAACTTGACCTTTCAACACTTATTAATTCAAAATTTAAAGTGACCCCCAGTGAGTCACTGTGCTGTTGTTACACCATGATTGAGAATTGCTAAAGTAGACCTGATCTGTTCAAAGATCAGTTCCAAAGATCTGAGTGAGATCCAGGTTTACCTCTGCAGATAAAATGATGACTTAGCCAACTCTCCAAGTGTTCAGTTAATTAATGTGACGTTCAACTAGATTAGGCTTTCTCAATTTCAGCACTAATGATATTTTTGACATTTGGAGCAAGATAATTTTGTTTGTTTTTTTTTGTGAAGGGCTCACTTGTGCATTGTAGGATGTTTAGCAGCATCCCTCATTTCTACCCACCGGATGCCACTAGCAGCCCCCCAGTAGGACAACCAAAATGTCTCTAGACATTGCCAAATGGCCCCTGGGTGGCAAAATCATGCCCAGTTGAGAACCACTGTCTAGACTAGAATTAGATCATCAAACAAGTATGCGTTGCTTATGTGCACCTTACATGACTGGGTAGGCGAAGCCCTGAGAACTGGTTACTCAGAGTGATTTTCCCTTAGTGACATATGTACTTCTATAATCGATTCCTGCTCAAGTTCAATTTTGAAAGAAAGAGGAAATCTTTATTCATACAGTTTGAAAATGAAAGATAATGGGCCATGATAAGATCCTCTATGGTAGGCATGTTTTCTCTCTTTCCCTGGGGATAGGCAAATGAGGTATTTGATGAAGAAGTTTATTTATAGCTTACTGGAATTTTTTGGTTCATTTTTTTAGAGGCTAATTGAATCTATTTTTCTGAATGATGTGGTATTAATCATCAGGAAAATATTCCTACATACAAGAGATATCCTTATCCTGGGCTTTTGAAATACAACAATCTCAAGTGTTCTGTAGGAAAATGAGTCTTGTGTTGACTTACAGTTCATCTGCTTATGATATCACCTCCATCTGGGCAGACAGTAGAGAGAAATTACATGAGTTCCATGAAAGCTTCAACACTATCCATCTATCCCAATAGAACAGTCATGAAAAAAGATAATTTTTCTCAATATCACCATTACCTTCAGTCTGTGTGAAATTATTACCTCCATCCACAGGAAACCAATGGACCATTTTAACTATTTATTCCACTCAAGTTGTCAAACTAAAACAGAGTGAAAATGCCAGTAATTTACAGCTAGGCCTTAACACCCTGCTAGCATATCGTAGACAGAAACCTACACACACAGTAGATGGCTTTCATCAATAAAAGAAAAATAGCTGGCCAGGCTGGGATAAGCCAAAATCTATGAGGACAAGCTCTCACCACAAGGAATTCATTAAATATGCTTTTCCCCATCACCTTTCATGCTGCTAAGTATCAACAACATTCATCTTTTTTCCCTGCAGAATCTAGTACTAAGCCTGGTGCTGAAAAAGAACAGGCAACAAAATGTAATCTGAATAAGTGAATCAACAGTAGCTCATTCTGTTTCTAACAGATACGATTTTAATGTTATAATTACACAACAATGTGACCCGTATGGAGTGAAACAAGGAAACACAAAGGATGTATGTCCTTTTTCAATCTAATAATTCAGCAAAATAAATTGACATTTATCAAAATAAACATCTGCTTTATAGAATTTCATAAGATGTAAAGACACGTATCAGTAGACACCCAGGTGAGACTAAAACTAGAGAATGGTTCAATGATGCAGGCTTTTAAAATATATACTTTAAAATAACTTTTTATAAAAACAATTCAAATATAACACATACTTGTAGAACACTCAGAATATACAAAATAGGTACTGTTAAGATATTCTACTTAGAATTCTCATTTCTCGGGTATGATACAGTAAATATACTGGTGTATTTTATATAGAAATTGTTATAATCGGTTCACATAATTTAAAAATATGCAAATATCTGATTCTTTAAGCTAATATGTTACTAAGATTTCTAATGTCTTAAATATTCAAAAGCTTTCCTTGCAAGAATTATGTAAGATTTTACTATAATGTTTATACTAAGATTGATATAATCATACCTATTACTGGCTATTTAGGGTATTTCAGTGTTTTTCAGTTGAAAAAATATAATTGCTAACTATTACCCACATATTTGTGTACCTTGTACTTGGAATTAATACCTGAGGCTATGTATATTTTTAAGCATCTTGTTCTATACAGAGAGTGCCAAAAAAATGTATGCATGCTTTAAGAAAGGAAAAAACTGTATTAAAATTGTATAATAATACTCAATATATACTGATAACAAAAGAGAAATACAAGTCACATTTCACTTCTGCAATTACAAGAGGTGCTCAAAGTGTACCATCAGTATTTATGTAATACATAGATAACAGCTCTTAAAATGTGTATACATCTTTTTGGCATCCCCGGTATATCTCATCTACTGTTATGGATTAAGCTGTGTCCCCTCAAAATTTATGTGTTGAAGTCCTAACTCCCATTTCCTTATAATGCGACCTTATTTAGAAACAGGGTCATCTCAGATGTAGTAAGTTAAGATGAGGTCATACTGGAGTAGGGTAGGCCCCTGCTGGGATGACTGGTGTCCTTTTTAAGAGAGGAGAACTGGGCACAGACACACATAGAGGAGAGACAATATAAAGAGACAGAAGAACACGGCCATTGACAAGCCCAGGAGAGAGGTCTAGAACACAGCCTTCTCTCCCAGTCTCAGAAGGAACCAGCCCTTCCAACACCTTCATTTTGGGCTTGGAGCCACCAGAACTGAGACCATAAATCTTTGCTGTTAAGCCATTCAATCTGTGGTACTTTTTACAGTAGCCCTAGCAAACTAACACTCCAACCAACGCTACAGGAAACTTCTCCCTACTCCCAAGTCCTTCTCCTGAGGCCCCCCACACCTTCACTAACACTTACAATAACAGTTGCTCAAGAATTTTTAATCTTCTATTGTCTTTCATTTCCAGGTCAGTATATATTTATCTGCTTCCTTACTTCTAGCCCATCGTCTTTAGAAAGGGCATTTTCTTAACTTACTATTCCAATGGTCTTGAAATAATTAAAAATAACCATAGCTAATATCGAATGCTTTCTATAGTCAGGCTTTATAAATTAAACTCTTATGTTAATGATCTTCATTACTGCTATGTTAATGGACTCATAAAAATAAAATGTCACCTCCATCCTCTTTGGTTTTGGTTTGTCACATAGGTGTCCTGTGCATTTTAGACATCCATTATCTGTTGACAGCTGTGCTAGTCTGACGTAAGTTTCTTTAAAAAGGATTGCAGCCTGATACAGAGTTATAACTAACTGGCCTCTAACTATAACAGTCCTCAGAAAAGCAGATTGGAATTGGCACTGAGGTGGCATTTATTCCAGAAGTTGTAATTTTCACTGAATTCAATTCATTTGAAATTTCACTAGAATTTTCTCCATATTTCAATTCATTAAATAACTCCTCCCACCACCCCCAGAACAGCCATCAAAAAAGATGGTTCAGATGGTTGGAAAGCCAAATCGGATACAAATGTTCGGAGTAGTAACAAGTGGCAAGGATAATTACACTGAAATCTGAGGACACGCAAGACACAGTTGTGGATGTCGGGGAGCAGAGACTGGACGCTGGAGGCCAGCGTAGCGAGGAATGAGTGTCGGGGAGTTGGCTGGGCCGTGAGTGAAGTAAATGGAGCTGGACTGGGCAGGCCGGGGCTGACCCCAGGGAGAGGCCCACAGGGTCTGGGAACAAATGGAGTGGTGAAGAGTTTGTGGCAAGGCAAGGTGGGCTCCTGTCAAGAGCAGAAAGGGAAGTTAACGAGAGGAGAGTGGGCTGCCAGTAGCTCTGGAGTTTTGTCATTCAGGTAGCAGCTGCCGGCTAACGCAGAGCTTGTTTGGGGTAGACAGCGGTCAAGGCCTGGTGTTAGCAGACCTCCCACATACGCAACTACGCAAAAGCAGCCGGGCTGAGTTTGACAGAACGAAGTATTCTCTCTCAATCTTTTTCCTCATAATAATTCATTTCTTACTCTTGGTGAAATACCTTGGATTTTAGTCTTTGAATTCTGTAAGGGACCACCTAAGGAACATGTGAGCCCTGATTTAAAGAGTGGAAACACTGAAAGAGACCAGAGAACTCCACTATTTTGAATAGAGCGAAGATACGAAGAGGGTGGGGGCACGCAATTATTAATTCATGCCAACACCTTCTCCAACAAAAGTGTCTGCCTCAGTTTAGCAAATGCGTTTTAAGATTCTACACCCAATTCCTATGCATGAGGATTTCCCACCACCACCAAGCAATTCAAAAGGCCATCTGGGTGTCCTACAATTCAGCTGGACTCAGACACTAGCATCCTGGATATAACGTCAGATGCCACAGGTTAAGGCTCAGCACCATAAGGCTGCCCCTCCCACTTCAGATGCCAGCTGCAAGTCCAGGTTGTCACCCGCACTTCCAATCAACTGGCTATGAAGCAGAGGTTCCCAGGACCTCATCCTTAATTTGTGGAGTGGCTCACAGAACCCAGGGAACCAGTTTCCTGATTTAACTTCTGTGTTATTACAAAGGATATTAAAGGATGAGAAGCAACAGCCAGATGAAGAGATACATAGGGAGAGGTCCCCAACAAAGAAGCTTCTATCCTCATGGAGTTTGGGGCCTGGTGTGGTGGCTTCTAAAAGCATTTTGGCTCACTAACCTGAAAGTTTCCTGAAACCCCATCTTTTTGGTATTTTAAAGATTTCATTACATAGATATGATTGATTAAATCATTGACCATCTGTGACTGATTCGACTTCCAGGTCCCCTTCCCTCCCCAGGGGTTAGAGGGCAGGACTGAAAGCTCCAGCTCTAATGACCCGGTTGGCTCCTCAGGCACCCAGCTCCCATCCATGGGTGTGGTCTAAAATGCATCTCATTAACATAACAAAAGACAGCTGCCTGAGTTCATGCTGCTTCCTGGCTTTTGTTTGTTTGTTGTTGTTTGTTTGTTTTTCCAGCTGGGGAAGCTACTAATATGTTGTTTTTCCAATGGTGCGACATGGATATTGGATGCCTTTACAGAGACTTTTCCTGTCCACCCCAAAAGGCCCAATGCCCTGTTATGCACAATAAAACGCCTGCTTGTGCGTGACGCTAAGTATCAAATTTGGCTAAACTCCAACTGACAGCGACAGCCATATCCTGTGTGTATTTCTTCTGGGAGTTCATTAATTATATTCACAACTGTCTAGCAGTAAAAGATTATGTACTTGGGTTTCTCAAGTTTGAAGTTCATTTATCTTGTATTCTGGTGACCCTTCTTATAAAGGCCCTTGCCACTATTCACTATCCATCTCTTCTCTAATCAACTCCATCAAAAACCAAACATTTGCAAACCATTAGTCCAATTTATTTATCTATTAGATATTTGTTTTGCATCCCTGTGCTTCATTCAGCAAGGATTTTCTGCTAACCGAGGTATGTAGAGAAAATGATTTTATGAACAGCTATTTCCGGCTAATCATCTATTCATTCTATCTTTCAATTAATATGCACTGAGTTTTTTGTTTGTCTGTTTTGTTTTATTTTTTCAGTGCCAGGTGCTATGCTGGGATTAAACTGGTCAACAAAAACAGTCCTTGTTTGGATGGCACTTGCTGGGATGACACTACAGTTCAGTGATAATAGCTACAGACTTGAAGGTCCTCCAAGATTCCAGGATTCCTGTCAATTCTAACTATTGCCTCAAAGGTAGGCAGGACTTTCAAAATTATTCGAGCTTTATCAACAAGTCTGTAGGGGAACCTTGTGGTTGCCAACAGAAATGGCAGTACCTGTATATCTAAGTCTGAGCCAGCTTCCCCAAGTCAGTGGTTGTGTTGGCAGTGCTCTCGTGGCCTCTTTTGCTCAATCAAATCCATCTCATTGAATTTCCTCTGACTGTGCAGATTGAGAATTGGTCTACAGCAATTGAATCCTTTTCAAGTCAGAAAGGGAATGTGTTCACAAAGGCTTATTTTCCTCAAAAGAATGCACAGGATCAAGGTTGCAGTTCATAAATTCTACTTTGGTTTAACAGTTGATAGCGCTGTTGTCACCACAGGAAAGCTTTAACACACAGCAGGCATGACATTTGACTATAATGTCCTGTAATCTTGCATGAATTTTCCAGGAGGCTGTGCTCCTTTGACCATTTACTTCTGTGGGACTACAGGGCAGGCTCTTTACCACGGATTGATGTAACCCTCCTGACCTTCAGTGCCCCTGGGGGGGTGAGAGCCCTGAAACTAGTCCAAGACAAGAGCAATGTTGCCTTCTCCCCAAGCCCTCGCTTCCTCTCATGCTCACACAGTTCTTTCTGTGTGCAAAGCACTAGACACACAAAGATCGATGAGACACAGCTCTTCCTAGCTTAGTACATAAGAATGAACTTCAACTTAACATAGTATAAAAATTAAAAATAAAAATTTACAAATAATAACAAAGCCCAGAGTTTGGATTAAGGCTTCAGGGCAATATGAGGTTCAGTGATAGGAGAGGATCTAGGATGGAGAAATGTCTATACCTCTTATTTGATAAATAAAAATGGGTTTTTATACTTACTCTAAGTATAAAGCCAGATTCTGAAAAAGCTATTAGAAAGAATAAACATAGTAAAGTGACAGAGGGCACTTAATGGAAGTCTGTCAAGGTTTGGTGTCCTGTGGACACAGAGGAGGAGGTGATCAGTTCTCCTAGGGAGACTCCTTCCGGAAGTGACACTTGAGCTGAGTCTTATAAGGTAAGCAATGGAGCATGGAATAATTTTAAGCAGAGAGAATAACCTGAAAATGGTCCAAGAGAAGGCATTTAGGAATGAGGCATCATGGTGTATTTGCATAATTCCAGATTGTGGTGTGATATGACTGTTGGATAGAAGACAGGTTTTGGAAGGGATGATGAAGGCAGGACCCGGATCACGGAGGATTTTGTAGGTAAGATTGCACAGAAGAACCAAGTGTCGAGCATACTCACACAAATCAGAGAGCTTAGCATCAGGATTTACTAGAATTTAAAGGATACAATTAATCATGAGACACATGCAAAAAAGAGAACCACCTGAGATTATGAACAGAGCCTGCCAGTCCCTTCTTGCTGAGTCAGGACGCACTCGGGCCTCTATGAACATGAGGTCTTTAAATAATGTTTGTGGTTACATTATCTATACAAAAGGGAGCTGTATTGTACTCTCAACTTTCCATTCCCATAGTTACATAGCTTACATGATGTTTTTTTAGGAAGCCATGTGTCATAAATCCACAGTGTTATGTGTTTGTTTACCTTAAGCAGTTCTAAATAGACTGGGCACATCTTGTTTAAGCATTCCATAGATAAAGCTTCTTCCATTAGCAAATACATTATAGTTGACAAGCGACCAATTATTATGCTATTGGCGTATTTGCTAGGAGATTTGGCTCAACTTTCTCGGCTCAACTTTCCCACCCAGGAAGGGGAGAGAATGCATTGCAGGTTTCCTACAAACCATTTATTTCTCATTAGGCATTTAAGCTCCCATAAAAGCATAAATGTATAATGCATTTCTAATGCACGCCAGAGGCCATCTGAATCACCTGGGTTTCTTGGTAAAATATATATATACTTTGGCCTTGCCCAAGACCCATGGAATCAGATCTCTAAAGGTGTGGACCAGGATTTGCGTTTTGAAGACATGCAAAGTGTTCAAGATGGTAAGGTAGGAATATTCTGAACTCACCAGCTTCCAGGGACACACCGAATTTATAACTACTTATAGAAAAATTTCCTCTGGGGGGAAAAAAAACAAACTAAAAATGAGCTGAACAATGACTAAAATTTGGGCAAATGAGAAAAAACTGCACTGAAGTGGGTAGGAGAGGCTGGGACATAATCTTGCCATCGGACCAGATGAACTTAACAGATATATAGGAGCATTCCATTCAAAAGAACTGAAAACCCAGAAATAAACCCACAAATATATGGACAAATAATTTTCGATAAAGGAGCAAAAAACATACAATGGGGAAAAGACAGCCTCTTCAGTAGGTGGTGCTGGGAAAACTGGAAAAACATATGCAAAAAA
>PVJL010007352.1:0-47767 GCA_004026885.1 Lyroderma lyra | reverse complement strand
TAACACATCAGATAAGGGTCTAATAAGACTTAACAACAAAAAAACAAACAACCCAATTAAAAAGTGGGCAGAAGAACTAAACAGACACTTCTCCCATGAAGAAATACAAATGGCCAGCAGACATATGAAAAAATGCTCATCCTCATTAGCTATCAGGGAAATGCAAATCAAAACCACAATGAGATGCCACCTCACACCTGTGAGAATGGCTGTTATCAACAAGACAAGGAATAACAAGTGCTGGAGAGGATGTGGAGACAAAGGAACTCTGGTACACTGCTGGTGGGACTGCAAACTGGTCCAACCACTGTGGAAGGCAGTGTGGAGGTTCCTCAGAAAATTGGGAATGGAGCTACCATTTGACCCAGCAATCCCCCTTCTGGGGATCTACCCAAAAGACTTGAAAACCTTTGTCCGCAAAGACTTATGTACCCCAATGTTCATCGCAGCGCTGTTCACAGTGGCCAAAACATGGAAACCACCAAAGTGCCCTGTGACAGATGACTGGATAAAGCAGCTGTGGTACATATACACAATGGAATATTACTCAGCTATAAGAAAAGATGAAATACTGCCATTTGCGACAAAATGGATGGACCTGGAGATCATCATGCTAAGTGAAATAAGCCAGACAGAAAAAACAAAGAACTGCATGATTTCACTCATATGCAGAATGTAAAACTGAAAGCAAAGAAAAAAAGAAATGAACAAACAAATAACCCATGGACACAATCAATGGTTTAATGTTTATTTGGGGACGAGTGGGTTAGGGAGGGGAGAAAGGGGAGGGGGGGAGAGGAGGGAGGAAGCTAAATATAAGGGGATGGAAAGAGAAGTCACATTAGGTGGTGAACTTATTATACATCAAGATGACAATGCACTGTAGAACTGTATGCCTGAAACCTATGTAATCCTTGCTAACAGATGTCACCCCAATAAGTCTAACAATAAAAATAAATTTAAAAAAATAAAAAAATAAAAAAAAATAATAATAAATAAATAAATAAATAAATAAATAAAAAGCAACTGAATATACATTCTTCTCAAAGGGCACATGGAACATTCTCCAGGATGGATCATATGTTAGATCACAAAACAAGTTTTCATAGATTTAAAAAGATTGAAATCATATCAAGCATCTTTTCTGACCACAATGGAATGAAATCAGAAAACAGTCAGAAAGAAGAAAACTGGAAAATTCACAAATACATGGAGATTAAATAACATGCTACTAAACAACCAGAGGGTCAAGGAAAAAAAATTAAAAAATAGTCCTCCCTAATCCACCGTTTCATTTTCTGTGGTTTCAGTTACCTGCTATCAACCGTGGTCTGAAATTTTTTAATGAAAATTTTCAGAAATAAAACAATTCATAAATTTTAAATTGTACATCATTCTGAGTACAGCGTGATGAATTCTTGAGCCACCTGCTTTATCACCTGGGACTTGAATCATCCCTTTATCTAGGAAATCCACGATGTATATGCTGCTTACTGATTAGTCACTTAGTAACCACCTTGATTATCAGACTGACTGTCATGGCACTGCAGTACTTGTGGTGTGCAAGGAGCCCTTATTGCACTTAGAAATGGCCCCAAAGTGCAACAGTAGTGAGGCTGGCAATTTGGGAATGCCAAAGAGAAGCTGTAGCGTGCTCCCTTTCAGGGAAAAGATAAAGTTTTTGACTTAAGGAAAGAAAAAAAGTATATGCTAAGGTTGCTAACATCTACAGTGAAACAAATCTATCCATGAAATTGTAAAGAAGGAAAGGAAATTCATGCTAGTTTTGCTGTTGCACCTTAAACTGCAAAAGTTATAGTCACAGAGCATGGTAAGTGCTTCGTTAAGATAGAGAAAGCATTATATTTACGGGTGGAAGTCATGAACAGGAAATGTGTTGCAATCAACAAGGCGTTGTACAAGAGACCGTTGAGCTTATATGAAGATTTCAGCAAGGGATACCCTGAAACAAGTGATACCAAGCCATGTACTGCAAATAAGAGATGGTTACCCAGATTCAGAAAAAGGCTTGGACTAAAAATTATAAAAGAGAGAGAGAGAGAGAGAGGGAGGGAGGGAGGGAGAGAGAGAGAGAGAATGCACAAGAGTGAGATTCACATAACTTGGATTACAATATATTATCATTGTTCTTATTACTATTACTGTTAATCTCTTGCTGTGACTAAATTATAAATTAAACTTTATCATGGGCATGTATGCAGGGGAACTCCAAAAAAAACAGAACTATCTTCTGGAGGGTAGACCCCACGTAGTACAGGCTTCCCTTGCCAGGTGTGTGCTCTAGGAACCCATCATCATCAGTGCACCAGCTGGCGCTGTTCTGAGACTCTATGTTCAGCTTCAGTGAATTTTTTTGGGAGATTCTTTCAATGCTTTTGCACATTTCATGATGGGTGATTAACATGAATAATGTGAGGCACGACAATGCATCTGCCCACATCGCATGAGTGTTCAGCAATTTTTTACCAAAAATAGCATGACCCCGTGCCCCACCCTCCTTATTCACCTGATCTAGCCCCGAGTTACTTTTTTGTTTGTTTGTTTCCCTGGATGAAAAAATAAGTGTTCAAAGGGAAACGTTTTGCTGATGTGGAAGAGGTAAGACAAAAAAACAGTAGAAGCACAAAAAGGCATCAAAAATCAATGAGTTCAAAAATTGTTTTGAGCAGTGGAAAAGCACCTAGATAGATGTATTGCATCAAATGAAGAGTACTTTGAAGGTGATGAAAGTTTAAACATGTAAGAATAAATACACAATTTTTTATAAATAGATTGTTTTTTTGGTGCGGGGTCCACTCATAGATGGTGTCAGAATTGAAGTGAATTGTAGAGCACCTACTTGATATTGGAGAATTCCTTGGTGTGGGGGGAAGAAAACCTTATATTGGAATTGGTATCAGAATTGTACTATATGAAACAACAAATAAACAACTACCAAAGCAACAAGCAAAGTATTTTATACATTGTATCTTCTGGATGCATTTATAAAGCAGTTATTTTCTAAACACACATAGAAATAGCAGCTAAAACTTAAGGTACTTTGAGTTTGCTATGTCCACTATCGATAATAGGGTGCCCAGACACTGCTGTGTTGTCTCCAATTCACACTAAAACGTTACTCATTGGCTTTAATGGCCCAATATCCTAAGGCCTCCAAATGGCCATGTTCTTTGAAGCAGCAGTCCTAGTTTAGGAATATACTTTAAGAAATTATTCAGAGATAATTACGTTCATAAAATTATCTATGAGAAAGAATTATTCCAATGTAACTCATAATTACAACAATTTGGAAACAACCTAAGTGCTCCAAAAAATAGGAAAATTTTTAGATGATTTATGGTAAATGGTACCATTAGGTATTTTGCAGACATTAAAATATTGTTCTGAAAGATAAAATAATCCTCATAATTTAAGTGACCACTTATAAATGTAGGATATAAAATTGCATACACAAGATGACATAGAAACTAGCACAAAAAAAGGCACAAATTTTAATACTGCTTATTTCAAAGATACAGGATTATGGGTGATTTGTGTTTTCTATTTTGCCAATATTTTCTCTATTTTTTTTTTGTGATACCTTATTATTAGAAGGAAAATAGAGATGTCAATAAAATACTAGGAGGGAAAGCTAAATAGAAGGTGGCAAACACCTAACTAGCCATTGTGACTGAGAGTTAAAATGTAATTCGAGAGATGTTAAATATTTAACACAGCACCCTACTTTTTATTGATTTCTTTCTGTCACCTATGTCAAGCTTAGATTTTGTTAGTAATTTTTCTTCCACCATAGTGCACTGTAGTAGAGCTAATCAAAGCATCTCGACCCTGACTCTCCTAGTAGGCTGCCTGTCTCTGTTGCTGCTGGTTTAGGGCAGGCTACATCATCATTTCCACAATTTTAAACTCTAAAGCTATTTCCACCTGTGTAACAGAAAAGAGAAAATTTTGGACAGAGCTGCTAGTTTCCATGGTGTAAGACTTTCCCCCAAGACTATCTGATGATGCTGCTGCAGCCCAAGATCCAGGTGGGACACAGAGTGTTTTACATAAGGCTGGAACAAAACCCAAAGAGGCACTCATCAATGCTAAATAAATTTGGTCTAATTTTTCTTCTGTATTCACACTATGCCTTATGAATGGACACTCTGTAATTATGTTTCCAGCTAGAGAGGCAGCTAGAAAGATAATCAAGCCAATCTGCCTCAATGCATTACTAAAACAGAACTATATATTTCACTTATGTGAGTATTTTTTGGGATACTCAAAATCCAGATGATAATTTAAGCAATTTTTTTATTCTTCTTTTCAAGTCTGCCCTTCTGTCTATAACTTGCCTATCTCTCTTAGGATACCCACGTGTCCGTCTTGCTTGACTCCCTTTCCTCCTTCTTTTATTATCCCTTTTCCCCTTAGATCTGCCTTCTTAACCCTGATGCCATCTCTTGTAGATGAGAGAAATTTCCACACTTGCATTTAGACCAATAAAATCAATTTGCTGTGGACCTACACATTCTTCAGAGTGAACTTATAATATAAACTTTTCTGTTGCTAAAATTGATCACTTCTTCTTGAATATTTTTCAGGAGTATAGAAGGAAAGCTTAGTACAATAGTGGATAGAAACATTATTTTAGAAACTTAAAACAGCATTTCATTGAACAAATGATCTTAAAATTTTTATGGCACAATAAGACCCCAAATAGATTCTTTTAAATATTGAGAAAGGAAAAAACAGCCAGAGGCATCATGCTCCCTGATTTGAAACTATACTGCAAAGCTATAGTAATTAAAACAGTATGGTTTTGTCATAAAAACAGACACAGATCAGTGGACCATAACTGAGAACCCAGAAATAAACCCACATTTATATAGTCCACCAATTTATGACAAAGGAGCCAAGAATATACAATGGGGAAAAGGAGAGTCTCTTCAATAATTGGTGATGGGAAAACTGGAAAGCCACATGCAGGAGTGAATTTAGACCACTCTCATACTCCATGCACTAAAACTAATTTAAAGTGGATTAAAGACTTGAGTGTAAGACCTGAAGCCATAGAAATCCTAGAAAACACAGGCAGTAAGCCCCTGACATTGGTCTTGGTGATGGTATTTTAGATCTAATACCAGAAGCAAAGGCAACAAAATAAAAAACAAACAAACAAGTGAGGTTACATCAAAGTAAAAATCTTCTGCACAGCAAGGGAAACAATGCACAAAATGAAAATTCAACCGACTGAATGGGAGAAAATATTTGCAAACCACATATCTGATAAGATGCTAATATCCAAAATATACAAAGAATTCATACAACTCAATAACAAAACAACCTGATTTTAAAATGGGCATAAAGTCTGAATGCACATTTTCCCAAAAAGACGTACAGATGGTCAACAGGACATGACATGATGCTTGTCATTAATTATCACAAAAATATCAACTGAGACCACAATGAGATAATACCTGACACCTATTATAACAGGTATTATAAAAAAGGCAACAACTAATAAGTGTTGATGAGAATGTGGAGAAAAGGGAACTCTTGTGCACTGTTGGTGAGAATTTAAATTGGTGAGGCCACTATGGAAACCATTATGAAGATTACTCAAAAAAATAAATAGAACTACAATAGGATTAAACAATTTCACTTCTGAGTACATATTTTAAGAAAACAAAACTTTAATTTGAAATGATATAGATCCCTATGTTCATAGCAGCATTATTTATAATAAGTAAGACATGGAAACAATCTAAGTGTCCATCAATGAATGAATGAAAGAAAATTTAGCATATATACAATGGAATATTATTCAGAAAAAAATCTTGCAATTTGCAGCAACATGATGGGTCTTGAGGGCATAATGCTAAGTGAAATAAGTCAGAGAAAGAAAGAAATATTGTATGATCTCACATGTGAAATCAGAAAAAAAAGCAAAAAACAAAAACAAGTCAAAAGTGGAAGCTAGCCTCAGCTCTGGTGCCCACCAATGGTTCCCAAAATTAACACCTAGTGATAGGCACCTTTAGTTTGCAGCACAGCTTTCCCAAGCACTTCCAAACTCAAATAAATAAAATAAAAAAAGAAAGAGAAGTGATAATTGACACTGAAGAAATACAATGGATTATTAACAAGTCCTATATGCAAACAATTTGGACAACCTAAAAGAAATAAATTCCTAGAAACATACAATATTCCAAGACTGAATAGAAAAGAAGTAACAAATCTGAACAGACTGATAACTACTAATAAAATTGAATCAGTAATCAAGAAAGCCCCACCAAACACATGTCTTGTACTATATGGCTTTGGGGGTGAATTTTACCAAACATTCAAAGAAAAATGAACACCTATCCTTTTCAAACTAATGCCCCCCCAAAAAAAATCAAGGACAGGGAAGGCTTCCATGCTCATTTTATGAGGCCAATAATACCCTGATGCCAAAATAACACAAAGACATTACAAAATATGAAAATTATAGGCCGAATCCCTCATGAATATAGATGCAAAATTGTCAACAAAATATGAGCAAACCTAATTCAGCAATACGTTAAAACAACCATACACCATGATCAAGTGGGATTTCTTCTTGGGATGCAAGGCTGGTTTGATATTCACGAATAAATTAATGTGATGAATTACATAAACAAATATAATGATGAAAATAAAATTATCATGTCAAAAGATGCAGAAAAACCATTTGACAAAATTCAACATTCATTTATAATAAAAACTCTCAACAAAGTGGAATATAGGAAACATACTTCAACATAATAAAGGCCATATATGACAAACCCACAGCTAATATCATACTCAGTTGGGAAAAGTTGAAAGTTTTCTGTTTAAGATCAGGAACAAGACAAGGATGTCCATTTTTATCACTTGTATTCAACATAGTATTGCAAGTCCTAGCCACATCAATCAGGAAAACAAAAAAAGAAAGAAAAAGAAATTAGCATTTAAGTTGAAAAAGAAGTAAAACTGTCATTATTTGCAGATGATGTGGTACAATATAGAGAGAGCCCTAAAAATTCACATACACACACACACACACACACACACAAAAACCATTAGAACTGATAAGTGAAATCTGTAAAATAGCAGGATACAAAATTAATATCCAGAAATTGGTTGTATTTTTATATACCAAGAATGAACCATCAGAAAGAGAAATTCAGAAAACAATCCCTTGGGAGTTCCCTGATGGTGTAGTGGCTTAAGGCTTCGGCGTTGGCGCTGTCAGCGCTGCGGCCTGGGTTCGATTCCCAGTCAGGGAGCTACCCACATACCAAAAAGCAAAAAAAAAAAAACAAAAAAAAACAAAAAAAAAACAAAAAACAATCCCACTTATAATTTATAAAAAAGAAACTATCTAGGAATAAATTAGCCAAAGAGGTAAAAAGATCTGTACTCAGAAAATGATAAGACATTGAAGAAAGAAATGTAAAGAGATTATAGGAAAGATATATCATGTTCATGGACAAGAAGAATTAGTATCATTAAAATGTCCATACTACCCAACACAATCTATAGATTCAATGCAATCCCTATCCAAATACCAATGGCATTTTAACAGAACTAGAACAAATCATTCTAAAATTTATACAGAACCATAAAAGACCCCAACTAGCCAAAGCAATCTTAAGAAGAACAAAGTAGGAGGTATCATGCTACCTGACGTCAAACTATACCACCAAACGATAGTAATGAAGATAGCATAGTAGTAGAATAAAAACAGACACATAGATCAATGAAACAGAATAGATAGCCCAGAAATAAACCCATGCCTAAATGATCAATTAATTTATAACAAAGGAGGCAAGAATATACCATATTTTGCCATGTATAATGCACAACTTTTTGCCCAAATTTGTGAGAGAAAAATAAGAATGTGCATTTTACATGGGTAGTACTAATTCTGTATCTATATAAATGTTTTTAATTCTTTTATTTATGCTTATGAGTTATAAGTGTCACTCTAGAAATCAATAACAATATTCATATGGAAAATAATACCCTGGAACATGACAATTGTTTTTTTTAATATAAAAAAGTTTATACATAAAATATCTTGTACCTTGTATCTGTTCTTGTGTTTTGTAATTATTTGTTACATAAAATTTCTTATACAATAATGTTTAAAATAAATACTAAAATTCCTGTATAATACAAAAAAGTACCTAAATATAAACAAATAAAAATTTGAATAAAAAAATGAAAATGAAAGATTTTTCCCTGAAAGTTTGGGCCAAAAATGTGGGTGCACATTATACACAGGAGTGCATTATACATGGGAGCACATTATACACAGCAAAATATGGTGCAGCATGGCAAAGACGGTCTCTCCCATAAATGGTATTGGAAACACTGGACAGATTCAGGCAAAGAATAAAACTGGATCACTTTCTTACACCAGATACAAAAATAAACTCAAAGTGTATAAAGACTTAAATGTAAAACCCCAAACCATAAAACTCCTAGAAGAAAAACTTAAGCGGTAAACTCTGTGACAGTTGATACCACTGTTAACAATATTTTTTGGATACATTTCCTTGGGCAAGGGAAACAAGAAAAATTAAACAAATGGGACATCATTGAACTACAGAATTTTTTCACAGTGAAGGAAAATAGCAACAAAACCAAAGGACAAGACAAGCTACTAAATGGGAGATGATATTCATCAATGATATATCCAATAAGGGGTTCATATCCATAATATACAAGGAATTCAGACAACTTCACACCAAAAACACAATCTGATGAAAAAAAATGGACAAGAGACATGAATGGACATTTCTCCAAAGAAAGCATACAGATGGCCAACAAATTATGAAAATGATCAACATTACTAATAAAGAAATGCAAATTAAAACCACAATAAGATATCACCTCATACCTGTAAGAATGGCTATCATGAAGAAAGCAACAAACAATAAGTGTTGGTGGAGAAGAGGGAAAAAGGGAACCCTTGTGCACTCTTGGTGGTAAATTGGTACAGCCACTATGGAAAATATGGATAGTCCTAAAATATTAAAAATAGAACTACTTTATCATCCAGCAATTCCACTTCTGGGTATTTATCTGATAAAATCCATAACACTAATTCAAAAAATATATATGCATTTCTATGTGCATTGCAGCATTATTTACAATAGCTAAGATATGGAAGCAATGTAAGTGTCCACTGATAGATGAATGAATAAAGGAATGGTATATAAATGGGATATTTCTCAGTCATAAAAAAATGAGATCTTGCCATTTGAGACAACATGAATGGACCTAGAAGGTATAATAAGTAAAATAAGACAGAGAAAGACAAATACTGTATGAGTCCCCTTATTTGTGGATTCTAAAATCAAAATAACAAACAAAATAGAAACAAACTATAGATACAGAGAACAAATTGATGGTGGCCAGATGGGAGGGGTTTGGGCAGGATGAGTGAAAAAGGTGAAGGGAATAAGAACTACAAATTGCCAGTTATAAAAACAGTCATGTACGGTATAGCACAAGGAATATAGCCAGTAATAGGTATGGTGTCAGATGGGTATTAGACTTACGGGGGGTGGGGGGAGAACTTTGTAAATTATATAAATGTCTATGTTGTACATCAGAAACTAATATAATATTGTGTCCATTGTAATTAAAAATAAAAATATATAAATAAATAAATCTTATACTCTAATGGGTATAACCTATTCTGAACCTTAGCATCTCTCAAAATGTACCAGGACATTGAAAGCCGCAGCTAATGTGTTGTACGTAGCAAATAAACTAAGTAAAGCAAAGCAAAAACTAATACTGTCACACACAGGTTTATTTAGTTCATAATACACCTAAGTGTGAATTATAAAAATAAGCCCTTTCCTTTATGTAGATACATTCCCCTTGGGCAGGTGTACAAACTGGTGATTCAAGTCTGTCAACTTTATTTACTTCAGTGGTTATAAGGATTAATTCAAATGCTTATATATGTTATAGCAGATATCTGGCTCATAACTTTTAAAAGTTTTAATTCAGCTCCCCCACTAGTTAGAGAGAACTTAACAAGAGGAATACGTCTCAGTCCACTGTATACCCCTGCTACCTATTGCAAACACTGACACATAACAGTAACCTAATAAATACGTATTTCACAAGTGACCCGAGATCTGTGTGTAAGACGTCATCCTTTAGCTTTCAAAAGTCCCTTTTCCAATGGAGCTTTGAGGTTGAGGGCAAAAATATAATCTTGTTTCACATTTAGTACCATATGCTAAATGTTCTCATTATTTAACTTGCATCTTGGAACAACTGCCCAAGGTTAATGGCAGAAGATGATCGACAGTGATGTTCTATACATGCCTCTCAATTCCTGTGGGTGAAGAGGACTGGGGGAGAACTGCTTGATAAGCAACTGAAAATTCTATTTCCACTCCCTATGTATTATAATTACAATTGCCATCAGTGAGATATGGCTCTCAATGGAGCAGACCCCACAGTTCATTCAAACATCAACGGTAGTGACATGACAGATCAGAAACCACCAGCTGCTTTCAGTCTTTTTAAATACATGTGACAGTCACATTCATACCAAATGATTTCAACAAGATTAATGTTATTCAAGTCAGCACCTAGAAATTAATCATTTCACCATTATTTTAGTGTTAACAAGACACTTTAGTGGAATCATTTGACAAAGACTATTAACATTAAATTGAAAGGAGAGGCACAGATGTCTAAAGCAAATTAGCAGTAGATGAATTCTACAGAAGACTCAAAATGAAGTCTTAGAAACTGACACCTTGGTGTTGGAAATCCCTCTTTAGATTATCTTATTGGATCCTGGCCTCTCTTCTCTCAGTTAGCTCCCCAAATCAGCCAGAATATGTCATCCACCTTGATATTACTGTTTTAGAGAAGGTACTTTAAGAACCCAATTAAAATCCTTATTATCATCATAAGCTTTTTGAATTATCAGTTTACAGAAACTGTGTTTACAATATTATACAGAAATACCATTATTGTCCCCATTACCAAGTAAAGAAAATAGGTACAGAGAGGTAAAGTGATTTGTCCAAGGTCAATTTATTTAGGCCACAATGGTTGCTTTCTTACAGATCCAAAATTTCACACTCATGGCTACTTCAGAACTGTTTCTATTTTATGTTCCTTTTTCAGAGAACAAACTCAAGTTTCTCAGATCAAATAAACAGCCAGTAGGTAGTGTACTTTAATTCTGAGAGGAGAGCCACATATTCCTTTGATATATTGTATTTCTCAATTCTAGAATTTCCCTTTGGTTCTTTTTAAGTCTTTTCTGTTTTTCTGAAGTTTCCCAATTTTTCATCATTATGAGCACATTTTCCTTTATCTCACTGAGTATATTTATAATAACTTCTTTAAAGTGATTGTCTACTAATTGCAGTATTTAGATAATTTGGGACTGCTTTCTCTTGATTGTCTTATTTTTGTTATTGGTTACAAATTCCTGTTTCTTTGTACATTGAACAATTTTGAATTATATCTTGACGTTGTGAATGTTATGTGTTGGAGTATCTGGATTCTGTTATATTTCTCACAAGAGTGGTAATTATTTGCTTTAGCAAGTAATTTACTTTGTTGAACTCAAAGTACAAACTGTCTCTTAGACAATAGCTAAAACTTATTTCAGTTCTTTTATCCTAATCTGGGTTGTTTTGTGTTTGCCCCACACATATGTGGTTCAGAAGTCAGCCAGTAAATTGTTTTACAGGAGTGAAAAATCACAAGATCATGATTTTAGATTAAGATCACATGAAAGGATCATTAAGAATTCCATACGGGAAGGATGGATGGATAGATTTTTAAAAAACACAAAATATTCTTTTTATTGGTTTTTATAATAATTAAAATGATACATGTTTACATGAGGAAGAAGATCCTCAATCCTGTCTCCCTGATCCAAGAATGCATCTATTCCTTTGTTGATTTTTGTTCTTTCCTTCCCTCACTTCTCTTTAAAAGACGTGAATACTGATTTGATATACCCACTTGTATTAGTGGACAGGGTCACTGTGAAAGGCAGAATCAAGTACTCATATTTTCCCATCCAGGTGGTAGAAGAGCAACCTATGTATTTAAGCATATATGCCTAACAAACACTGATTTTGATTTCTCTATTTGTAGTCAATCAGAACGTAGCCATACTTCCAGATACGATAGGCATACAAGGAATCAACAGGATCTATTTACCATTTGTACTAAATTGGGTAGACCCAATCCAGCTTTATCTAATGCCTGAATGTAGCCTGAACATTATTAGTACAACTGATAACAAAAAACAGAATCTGGTGTCTCACTTAGTTACTATTCTTCAGGTGGAAGGGACCAGGCAGATTAATTTCCCTTTCCTGCTCTCCCCCGTGGACTAAGATGTGATCATCTTTGTATGTGGCAAACAAACGTTTCTGTTGATTGCCCTGTTGGTCTCTGGCACCTTTTTATGAAATTCCCTGGCATGAAAACACATCATGTCACCTCACTTCCCTCTTTCCTTGCCTAGTGCCTTTTCAAAATCTCATCCTTGCTGTCCTGAGCTTTCACCTCCCAAATGTAATGTCAGCTCTTCAGTGGGTTGCTGAATGGGGTTCCTCAGGAATGGCTTCTTAGAGGTCCTGAGCTAAAACAACAGTCAATATATACATAGGCCTTACAGGTGCCAGATCCCATTCTCAAGGCTTCCAAGACATTAAATCATTTAATCCTGATAACAACCCCATGAGATATTATTATCATTTCCATTTTACATGTAAGAAAACTCAGATACAGAAATGTAAAGTCTTTGTATGGGTCCCAGCTTAATAACAGAATGTTCTGTACATGCTTGTTCCACATAAATATATAAATGAATGAATGAATGAATGTAAACTTACTCAAGAGAATGAAATAATGGGGAAGATTTCCACATTATTCTATTTGCTGAAAAAACAAACACATCTGTGCATCTTGCAAAATACATTTTTAAATATACTCAATATTGTTAAAATAAAGCATACAATATTTCCTAAGTCTAGTCTTTTGACAACTATATAAAATACTTCTTCAATATTGATGAATGCACAGACATAAAAGAGGTTGAATGACATTGCTGTTGCATGATTCAAGGAACTCAGACTATGAACAAAGATACTGGTAGGGAAACTAACTTGAGAGATAACTTCCCACAACTTTGCTTTATCTGAAATAAAGTTGAGTTGCTAGAACTCAAAGTTCCTTAGGGGTTATAAGACCAACAATAAATAAATGATAAATAAAAGATACTGCCATGAAAATCAATGCAGTATCCAGAGAAATAAATAGCCAAGAAATGAGTATCTTTTTGTGCTCTATGAAATTTTCTGTGAACCAAATGATCTTTTGTTCATGGTGTTTGTTTTTTATTATATTTGATGTGACTGCTGGTGGTACAATGGCCCCTGTTCAAATATTGATAAGAGCTTTGAGAGACTTGAGAAAGTTTAAAGATTTGACAAGGACTGGAAACAAATGACTAGGGCATAAAAATGATGCAACTTTGTTAAATATTAAGCCAAAAATCTGGGTCTTCTAATATGGTTGGTGCCTCGATTAGATTTCCTTAGGCATTTCTGCAGATTTTTTCTTTCCCCCATGCCCCCAGTTATTGCATAATTTTACAGGAGAAAACTGGTTTTTAAATTGAGTTGATTTTGTGCAAAAAAATGGGACATCAGAGTTTGGAGTGAAATATTAATTAAGCCTATTTTAGCATATTTTAGATGGTTTCTCAAAAATTCTTTATAGCCTTATAGTCAATAGTTTATCAGAAGGTTACAAGAATAGTTTATTAGAATAGTTAAACTTACAGCCTTAGAGTTTTTAAAGCACACTATTTTCCATTGCACTATGATCAAACATCACACTGACAAGCCACTTCTACACCTACGTGTAAGGAAAGCTATGAGTATTTTTATTTCACCTTTGGGGAACCTTCACATACTGTTAGGAGCTAGTTGAAACTTAGAGTTGTAGAGCTAGAATAGCCATGTAGATGGGTGTGATTTAAAGGTCTGGGGGTGCTAGGACAAAGCACCAAGTGTGTTTTTTTGGTACCTTTGAAAAATAAATACCTTTCCTGCTGATAGTGTTGATAGTGCTGTCCCTCCCTCAACTGGCTCCTGCAATCAGGCCTAGGCTCTGAGCTAAGGTTTATCTGGGTGAGGGCATTATCCCATTGCCCTGGGGACTGATTTGGGAACTGGCATATATCCAAAAGCAAAAGCAATCAGTGTTAACATTTTTCTGCTCAAGCTAGCAAGAAAAAAAAAAGCAAAATTATCTTTATACCTACTTATTCATCTTGAAAGTTAGCAATATTATAAAAAATTCAATTTCCCATTTATTTAGGCCATTTATCTTAGTGGAGTTTTTCTGCGTTTTTGTCCATTTTATCCACGTTTCAAATTTATTGGCATAAGGAGTTCAAAATGTTTTTATGTTATTTTGTAATTTCTGCAGTATCTATAGTCATGTCATTGTTTTCAATCTGAATATTTAATTACATCTCTCTCCTTTCCTTTTCCTCTTGATTAATTTTTCCAGAGATTTGTTAATTTAGTCTTCATAAAGAATCAAGATTTGGTTTTATTGAGAATAATGTATCATTGCTTTATATATCATTAATACCTGCTTAAAATTTTTTTACTTATTCTATTGTTGAGTTTATCCAGTAGTTTGTTTTCTAATATTTAAAATAAATATTCGATACATTTGTATGTAGACATTTTTATTTTCTATAGTACTTACAACTAAAGATTTATCTCTAAGCACAGCTTTAACTGTATGATATCACTTTTTATATGACATTATAATTTGTACTTTTTTCTAATTTCTATTATAATTTCTTACTTAGGTCATTAACTGTTTAGAAGCACGTGTCTTAATTTCTAAACATATGTAGTTTTCCAAGTTTTCTTTTTATTAATATTATTGATTATATAATGGCTAGATAATTTACACTTGATCAAAATTTTTTTGAAATTTGTTGATATTTGCTTTCTGTTGCCACATGAGGGCAGGTGTGTCTGTGTGTGTGTGTGTGTGTGTGTGTGTGTGTGTGTGTGTATACGAGTATGTGTGCATGATTAAAGCATGCTTTAAAAGAATATGTATACTGTGTTAGTTGAGCTCAGTGTGCTGTATGCATATATTCATAAAACAAGTGTTTTAATTGAGTTGTTCAATCTTCGATATCCTGTTTTACTTTCTATTTCTCCGGCTTTATTTCTTTTTCTTCCTTTTTTGGCTTGCTTGTTCTATCAGTTACTAATAGAAATATAAAGTTTCCCACTATGGTAGTGGATTTATATAATTTATTTAACTTATTTTATAATAATTATAGATTCACAGAAAGTTACAGAAATAGTGCAGAGAGATCCTGCCTATGCTTCACCCAGTTTCCCCCAACGTTTCTCTTTTAAATAACTATAGCACACAATCAAATCCAGGCAACTGTGGTAAATGTATGCACATAGGCCCTTGTCACTTAATCACCTGTGTACATTCCTGTGACATTGCTTCTGTTACAATCATGATAAAAAACTGCTTTATCACAATCAAATCCACAACTTAGGGAAATAGAAAAAAAGAACAAACTGAGCCCAAAGTTAGCAGATGGAAGTAAATAATAAAGATCAGAGAAAAAATCATTGAAATAGAGAACAGGAAAACAATAGAAAAGATTAATCAAACTAAGAGGTTGTTCTTTGAAAATATAAACAAAATAGACAATCTTTAGTAGATTAATCAATAAGAAAAAGAGAGAGGAGCCAAATCAACAAAAATTATAAAGGAAAAAGGAGACAACTAATACCACAGAAATACAAAGGGTCATAAGAGGCTACTATGAATGACCATACATCAACAAACTGGATAACCTAGAAAAACTGGAAAAAATTCTTAGAAACACATAACCTACCAAGACTGAATCAAGGAAGAAACAAAAAATCCAAGCAGACCAATTAGTAGTAAAGAGATTGAATCAATAATGAGAAATATCCCAAGAAACAAAAGCTCAGGACCAGATCAGATGACTTCACTGATAAATTTTATCAAACATTTAAAGAAAATTTAATGCCAGTCCTTCTCAAATCTTTCCAAATTATTAAAGAAGAAGGAACACTTGCAGACTCATTTTATGGGCCAGCATTACCTTCATGTCAAAGCCAGAAACAGATATATCAGGAAAAAAACTTCAGGCCAATATCTCTGATAAATGTCGATGTAAAAGTTCTCAAGAAAATACTAGCAAACTGAATTCAGCAGCACAATAAAAGGATCATTTACCATAATCAGGTGGGATTTATATTTGAGATATAAAGATGGCTCAACATGGGCAAATTAATCAATGTGACATATCACATTAATAGAATAAAATTTTTAAATCATATGATCTTCCCAATAGACACATTAAAAGCATTTGACAAAATTCAACATCCATTTATAATCAAAGTTTAGCTAATAAGACATAGAAGAAACATACCTCAACATAATGCAAGGGCGGACTGATAAATTTTGCCTCCACTGTAATATTTTTTGTTACATGAGACATATCTGGGTATCACCAGTTCCGTGCAGTCACATGGCGTCTCCCCTCCATCACTCCTGACCTCACACACACAGATGCTCACATTTTCCACCCAGTACACATCGAAATGGAAGAGTGTTCGGGCATTCAGTTCAAATGGCATGCTGCTATGACTTCTTAACAGCGGAAAGAGTTCCTCCAATTTTTTTGAAATTTTTGAAAAAGAAGTCTTCTTAAAGAACATCATTACAGGTGATGAAGCTTGAGTCCATCATTATGACCCTGAGAACAAATGGCAGTCCATGGAATACTTTCATTAAGGTAACACCTTTGGTATCACTCAAAAATTCAAAACTCAGGCCTCAGCTGGGAAGGTCACGTTGACTGCTTTTTGGTCTGAACACTCATTTCGATGTGCACTGGGTGAAAAATGTAAGCATCTGTGTGTTCAAGGTCAAGAATGATGGAGGGGAGATACCATGTGATGATACAGAAACGGTTCTATCCAGATGTAGCTAATGTAACAACAACAAAATACGACAGTTGGGGCAAAATTTATCAGCCTGCCCTCATAGCTTGGGAGCTAGACCCCAGTAAGTGGATTCATTTATTATTCTTTTTCTTTCCTTTTGTTGGCATTGTGGACCTACTAGTGTGTCCTTTATTCTGAAAAGTTCTTTCTTGCATTCTCTTCAAATATTGTCTTTTCATCATTCTTTTATCCTTTCCTTTTGGAACTCCGACTCAATGTAATTTATATATTTCAAATCCCTTTTTGGTCCTATTTTAAATTATTATTTTCTCTTTCTACAAGTTCTATTTGATTCTCTTCCCCCTCAAAGAATGATTGTTTAGCTTTTTTGAGTTCCTTTGTTCTAAGTCAAATGTTCAATTTGCTTCATTTACAATGTTTATCATTGTCTTTTATAATCTATATTTTATCATTCTAATACAGATTTTCCTTGTTGCTCCATTTCTGCTGGCTTTTGTTCTGGTGCCATATTTCTTGTGTGTTTCATTATTTTTTTAACCTTGTGAGATTTTTTTTGAGGCATCGAATTCTTCCAATAATACCCATGATTTGCATTTATTTCATCCAGGTACCTGAGTGGCACCAACAGCCTGGAGAAACTGTGAACAAAGTTTTAGTCTTGAACTTTTTAAGATCAAGGAGAAGGTAGAAACTGGGCTTAAGACAAACATGGGTCTGACTCGGGCATGTAAACTTTCAGAGTAGATTTATTTTTCTCCTACACTGTGTATTACGTTTTAAGGTTAGCAGTTTCTTTGCAGCACCCTGCTGAGTGACATTTACTTCTCCTTCACCCTAAAATGAGAGTTCCAGCTTATTGCAGAAAGTACCTATTAGACTCTCCTTCGCTCTGGCTACTTAGATGGGGCTCACTCTGTCCTGAAGAACCTAAGAGGCTACGAATGCTGAGGCTCAGATTCACCAAGTTCAGCAGCTACTCTCAAGTTTAAAGCCAGCTTGAGTCTGTTTTTCTTCAATTTTTAGTCTTTTGAATATTCCTTACTTTGTTTGAACTTACTTATATCTTTAAAAAGTTTTATATAAAATATTTTATTCACCTACTACACCAAAACTGGAAACAACCAAAATATCTATCAACAGAGAAATGGATAAATACATTGTGTTACATTCACACAATATAATACATTGCAACAATAAAAAAAAAAATGAACCCCACACAATGACTAATTACGTATAACAACATGAAGGAATCACATTATGCTGAGTGGAAAAACACTGGACATAAGGAGTGCATGTTGCATAATCACACTTACATGACAGCCAAGAGCAGGCAAAAGCAGCGATCAGTGATAAGAGATATCACATGATTACCCTGACTTGGGGGGGCGGGGGGAGGTTATTGACTAGAGCAGCGGTGTCCAACCTTTTGGCTTCCCTGGGCCACACATAAAATACATTAACACTAGTGATAGCTAATAAGCTAAAAAAAAGAAGTCACAAAAATCTCATATTTTAAGAATTTGTGTTGGGCCACATTCAAAGCCATCCTGGTCCAGAGGTTAGACATGCCTGGACTAGAGAATGCCACAAAGGAAAGTTCTGAGTCTCAGGAAATGCTTCAGATCTTCAGGTATAAAAATTCACCTCACTGTACACTCAGGATTAGTGCATTGCACATACTTCAACATGTGTATGGTATACCTCAGTAAAGTAAAAAAAATTCCTTCAGTTTTAGTTGCTTTAGCCAGGGTACTTCATCTGCCTCACTACTGCAAATAAAAATCTAACTGTATTACAAATATAAGGAATTTATATTCATTACCTATATTGCCAGCATGAAGTTAGAAAAATTGAATGATTAGAGAAGGCAATGAGAATATAAAACTATCACTTCTCCCCTTTTGGCAATAGGGTTTTAATTTTTTAAATCATAACTTAAACTCCACATTTCATTTTGCTTTTACAGTCAGTATCTGAATGAGTGGAAACAGCTCACAGAGAAATGTATTAAAACAAAGTATTAAGCAATATAATTGCAGATGTAATTTCTAAAGGTATAGTAAAGCTATCTTTTTTTATAATAAAATTCTTGAAAATAAATGTAACTTTAATTCTTTAATAAATGGTACAATGAAGACCACAGGCAGTTAGATCTGAAGGAATCTGATTAATGTTTTTAGTGTCTCATTTCTGTACCTATATCATTTCTACCACTGCACACTCCAGGCATTTCTTTCATGCTTATGTGCAGTTCATATATAAATTACATTTATTGCAGTTTATTAATAGAGAAGATTTATTTTATTAGCAAAAGCAAAGGAGTAGTTAAATGGGTGTATTTATGTATTTAATAGTCATTGTTTACACATTTACTTACAGGATCATTAATTGTTTTTGCAAATGAAGAGCATGGTACAATGGGTAACAAACTGCAGACGATACAAGATGCTTATTCTCAGAACAGTGAAGTCTGCAACTAATGTTTTACTTGTGGAATGAACCATATGTCTTTATACATATTTGTCTCCCACAGCATGTTTAGCAAAGTACCTAAATTATAATAGCCTCTCAGTAATGTTTGCATAAACAAACAATAATGACAACCTACCCTTCCTTTTAAAATTATGACCTCATCATTTAATAGCTCTCGAGTAAGTTTCACAGTAATGGGATGGGAAAAGAATAGTATTATAAACCATTGTTTTGATGTATCAAACATGAGAGTGTACTGCTACCATTTTCTTTTCTAAAGCAAAGAAAATGCCTCAGGGAATGAGAGAATACTACTTCAGTGGGGAACCAATTGTTAACCACTTTGTCCTAAGCATCACAGACTGAAATCCACAAATATTTACTTGGCAAAGTATTTGCATGGCATTCCGCTGGATGCAGGGATCCTTAAAACTCCTAAGACACTACACTTCAGTCTCCTTGCAAGCCAGACCCCTTGATATAAGTGGTCCCAAACACACTTTTACTGTGACGCTCTAGGGGATCTTAGGACAAAACTGAGTTAAAATTCCGAAGGACTGAGTACAGGGATCTGGTCAAGAGACCACAAATGACCTTTTATAAGACATAATTTCTATGCAACTTGGTTTTCATCATCTAATAATTGGGTGGTGACAATCTCACATCATCTAATAATTGGGTGGTTGTTTTAATTGAACAAGAGTATAAGCTATGTCAAGTGCTTTGCACTTTGCCCAGGACATAAAAATGCTCAAAAAACAGTAGTTTATCATTATTATTGCCTTCTTCTTCAATATCTTTTGTATTATTTAGTGGCTAAGAGTCTAGACTTTGGAGTCAGACCTGAAATCATGTCCTAAAGCTGTCACTTGAGTTATAAAAACTTGAAAAATGACTTCATATCTCTCATCCTCAGTTTTTCCATGTTCAGATTAGGAATACAAAATAGCCCTTCATACATTCAATCCCTGTAATAACGAACTGAGATGATGGACGCCCGTCGAGAGTACAGTCAGCGCCTGGCGCACAGAGAGTGCCCGATCGATTACGTGATGATGACACCTTCTCTCTACCAGGTGATCAATGTCTCGGGTGCCGATTATTCATCTGCAGTACGGGGTTTATCTCAGAATTTACACGGCTGAGAGCTGAAGAAGAGACACAGAAGGGAGTTGCAATGTGACAGTGTCATGGGAGTAGACACTTTCAGATCAAGGAAACAAGGGGAGAAGACCAGGGGGAGAGTGGGTTTGAATAAAAGGACCTTGTGGAGTTATTCACAACTTTCTCTAGTCTCGGGAAGCTCTGCCTCCTTCAGAGGCATTTTACCAAATCGCACAGGCTTATTAAAAAAACGATGGAGGAATTTAATTACAATAACTCGATGGAAAACGCACCTCAGGATCAAGACATCCGCAAGGCTCCCTTGTATTCAGGACTAACTTTGCTTGCATTACCTGGGTATTTGTCCCGTGTCTCACTTAATACACCCACCGTCTTAATGACTGCCCTGTGACCTGGCTGAACGTAAGTGTACTTACGGCCACCACAATGGTGGCACTGAGGATTCTGTGAAAAGGTAACAGAAAAACAGCAGGGAACAATGACTTAAATTTGTGGGTTGACTTTGTCTTCTTGTCAGTCCCCAGACTTACATTGTCCTAGTAAAAGGCAATTTATATAACTTATTAGTTGTCGTTTTTGCCTACATTCTTAGCTTAGAAATATTTCCCAACCAAAAAATGCCTCTGGGTTTCTGTCTTGATGGCAAAATGCCTCTTTTTATGGCCTTTATAATTCTCCTGTCTCTTATTCCTCCAAATCTTTAATCTTACTCTGACTATGCTGATCGTATTTTGCCATGTATAATGTGCACCCATGTTTTTGGCCCAAACTTTCAGGGGAAAAAAAATCTTTCATTTTAATTTTTTAATTCAAATTTTTATTTGTTTATATTTAGGTACTTGATTTTATATTAGAAAGGAATTTTTGTGTCTATTTTTAACATACAATACAAGAAATTTTATGTCACAAATAATTACAAAACACAAGAACAGATACAGGTTACAAGAAATTTTATGTATAAAATTTTTTAATAAAAATATGATTATATTTCAGGTATTATTTTGCATATGGATATCGTTATTGGTTTCTAGAGTTACACTTTTAACTCATATGCATAAATAAAAGGACTAAAAACATTTATATAGGTACATTCTACACATCAAAATATGGTACATTATTTGATAGCAGATGGCCTTATGGACAACTTCAAAAGGTCTCACATATCAGATAACTCCTACCTTCCCCCCTAACATGCCCCAATAAGCTCTGCAAGATGCTGAGAGATGAGGAGAGATCTGCTGTTGCAGGGGCTGAATTCTGTTATCCTTATCAATATTGTACCCTGATTTAGAGGTTCATGTGCCCCTCGCTGCTGTCACCTATATTTTCTCATGTCGTCCAGGCAAATCTGGCAAAAGACACACTAATAGGGCTTCTCACTATCCTGTGCAGCTTATCATTTTGGAGAAATTTAATCACTCGGAAAATGAGTGGAGAGGAACGGCAGTCATTCTGGAACTCCTGAAGGTACCGTGCAACCTAGGCATTTTGTTGTCGGGGGGAGAGCGGGCTACGCAAATGAAGGAAGTAAAACACATTTCTTTTTACTATTTGACTGATGAACGGTTTACAGCTTTGTAATTTGGAAAGAGTAGTTCAACTCCTTTTGTGCCTTACTGTTCTCGTGTTATATAATTACATCTGCTAAAGCCCAGCATATAATTCTGCTTTTCATGCATGCATACCGTACAGCATTGTGAGTGACATTTCTTTTAGATGTTCCTGGTTGCTTAGCATTTTCATTGTTTTCTATCAGTGCGAATGCCAGTAATGAGTTTTGCAAGGCTTCTTCTCACTGTGATTCGCCTTACTGCGGTGAAGAAGAGATCGTTGCAAATAGAACACTATAAAGTCTGTATGCAGAGGTTTCAAAACTTCCATCCATCCTCCCATCCTCCCCACTCCCTTCCTTTCTTCCTTCCTTTTGTCAGCCAACTGTGATTTATACATATTAAATTTGAATTAGTGGTCAACATTTTGAAATGGAATATTCCAGCTGGATGTGAGTCTCCTGGAGATGGCTTGTTAGATAGGGTTGAATGGGGAGATGGGGCATGTGTACTCTATTTTCCATAGTTCCCATCTTTTCCCACAGGCTCCCTAACACCTTGTTTGGTGAATTCACACTCCCGTACAGAGCTGTGAAGGCACTGGAGGTTGTCATTTTTACTCCATGGCGAAGTGAGAGTTGCTACTTCTCTGTGTTTGCTTCAAAGTGAGAGATCTTCATCCATGCTAGCTATCCTCAAAAGGTTAAACCCATCTGACAGGCTTCACACTTTCCCTGTGGTTTGACCTTCCATTGAAACCACTGCACTCCTGCACTGTGACCAGAAGGGTGAAGTACCCAGCACTTCTGGAAGATAATACATTACCACAGAGTCACAGCCTTAATGGTGTTGGGTCACTTTGCTGCAGATATCTTACTCCGAGAAATGTAAAACACAGTTTTGAAAATAAAAATATATAGGTGGAATAATATTCACTGCAATATTGTTTATAACAACCAGGAAGTTTTGAAAATGTTAATTAGGAAGACTGTGTTGAACCATGAAAAATACCTCAAGTGAAAAAGGGAAAATACCAACTGCACACACTATTACAACAACTACGCCTCTAGGAGTATGTGAAAACAGAGAGTGACCGTGTTAAACTTCAGGAAGTGTTGTCTTTTAAGTACAAATTGCCTTTAATTTCATTGATTAGTTTATTTAGTAAAGCAATCTTAGGTGAATATATAAGGTCGGATGATTAATTTCACAAACTCATCCTAGAAAAAGTGCTACATCCCTCATTGCTGAGTATCAGTACGGTCACCTTCGAAGTCCTCCCCTTGGGAAGCTGTGCCCTGTTGCCAGCACCTAGTCCACCCTTCAAAGCAACTTCAGAACTCTTTTTCTGGAATGGCCATCAGAGCTGTCATCATCCCCAAAATCTGACAATTAAGTTCATAAACTTGCCACCATGCACTTACATTGGCAGCACTGTACAAACAGCTCTGTACAATTAACTTTGGCAACTTAATTGTCAGATTTGGGGGACAATAACAGCTCTGATGGCCATTCCAGAAAAAGAGTTCCAAAATGGTTTTGAAGGGTGGACTAGGCGCTGGTGTCAGTGCACAGCTTCCCAAGGGGGAGTATTCTGAAGGTGACCATAGTGATATTCAGCAATGACGTACGTAGCACTTTTTCTAGGATGAGTTAGCAAAATTAATTGTCTGACCTTATATTTTATCAAAGGGGAAACATGCCTCCCAGATAATTTACATTTTGAAACGTTTGGCATAAGTACCATTAATGTGTTTCCAGAGAAATTCAGACCTTGGCAATTATCACTAACTCAGAGTTAGAGCTCTCCTTACTAGTGCCTGCTCTCCTTCTGCACTCCGCCCTGCAACACATCGAGTCCTGCATATAAATCCAATCACTCGATAATTATCAAGCCAACCAAATCCTTCTCCCTGAGCATGTTCACTTTGTCACATTTGAATATGGAGATGCAATTGCCTTTTGTCAAGAAAAACACGTCAGGAACTCTAACTGTAACAAACGCCTCTGAAGAGAGCTGAAAAGTTCAGGGATGGGAAGAAGCTGAAGCCCCCTGATTCTTACCTATCAAATCCAAAATCAGCTGACTGGTGAGTGTGGGCGCTCTCATCATCCAGTAAGTCTTGGCATCCCTGAAGATATTGTGTGAATTGACATTTTTGAATTATGAATGATAAAAATCCCTAAGACTTTAATAAAAGGAAAAGAAAACTTTGTGATCATCTCCATAGATGCAGAGAAATGAGCATGTGACAAAATTCAACATCAGCTCATGATAAAAAGTTCTTAATAAAATAGATGAAAGAAACACACCTCAAAATAAAAGGGCCACATATAACAAGCCCACAGCTAATGTCATCCTTAATGGTGAAAGGCTGAAAGCTTTTCCTCTTTATAAGGAACAAGACAGGGTGCTCACTACTCTCATACTCCTGTTCGACCTAGTACTGAAGTCCTGACTTAAGCAATTAGGCAGAAAAATGACATAAAAGGTATCAGAATCAGAAAGAAAAAAGTAAAATTGTCTCTATCACCTGATGACATAATTTTATAGATAGAAAACACTAAAGAACCTACCACCAACTATTAGATCTAGTTAATTTTCTAAAGTTGCAGAATATAAAATTAACATACAAATACCAATAGCATTTCCACGCACTAACTATAAATTATGTGAAAAAGAAAGAAAATGACCCAATTTATAATAGCATCACCAACAATAAAATACTCAAGAATAAATTTAACCCAGGAGGTGAAAACTCTTTACACTAAACGTTACAAGACATTGATGGAAGAAATTGACAAGGACACAAATAAATGAAAACCTAATTCCATACCCATGGAATGGAAGAATTAATATTGTTAAATGTCCATACTATCCAAAGCCACTTGTAGAATTAAAGCAATCTCTATCAAGATCACAATGGAATTTTTTATGGAAGTAAAAACAATCCTAAAATTTCCATGAGTCCTTATTAATGCTTGCCATACTATCATGTGTTTCCTCATTGATTTTTGAATCCTGGTTTTCATATATGGAATCAATATCTTTAAATATTCTTATTGTGTAAAATTGAATTTCTATGTAATGTATATTTTTGGTATAACCTATGAACTTCGAAAATAAAGATGAAAACTTAAGGAAAGTCAGATCTCAAAGGGAAACATGTAGTCTTAGTTTGTAAATAGAAGCAGTAGGCATCTATGCTTTTACTCTGTAGAGTTGTATTGAAATCAGAAATTGAAATTATCATAAGGAGAGTGTTGGGCTATGGAGAGAAGTATTTAGATTTGAAGTCACTTTAATGAAGCAAATATAATCATTGAGTGTGTCCACTATAGCCTCAATATCTGAAATAATCTATACACAATAACATATAACCAAGAGAGATTTGTTTTTAATTGGTTCTCTAGCAGAAACCTCTATTATAAAAGAAAAAAAAAAAGAAGAAGAACCACCTAAAACCCACTCTCTTAGATTTTTGTCATGAAGTTCCCATTTCTTTTGGGAAACTATTATTCTCCATTATTAATAATATGTATTTTAGGTGGATGGTACGTGGTAAGAGCTTGGCCCTTCAGAAAGTTCCAACCTCCTAACCACCATGAAATGGTCAAATCCATTGGAACAAAGGAAATGCCAGAAGTTTGTTAGAATTTTGAGAAAGTAAGGGAGTTAGTCCTTTTCACCTTGATTATGGAGTTCAGTAGAAAGGCCACTCTATGGGGAAAGGGTACCTGAAATCTAAGATTACATGGAAGAAAGATGAACCCAAAAATGAGTAGAGAGCCTCAAGTTTAAGTTAGAGGCAAAAACCAAATAATCTTCCATGTAGCAGTTCCCCCTTTGGCTTAATCCAGTTTGAGTTGGGATTTTTATGTTGCCCAAAATGGCCTGATTTATATAGCATTTCATATAATTGTTAAACCAAAGGGAATTTGGAAACTGGCCTGTGAATCCATTTTTCTGCTCAGAAAAATGTTAATTATGAAAAAGGAGGGGACATTATTGTCAAATAGAAAACAACTGATGAAAACAAAAATATTCCTTTCTGGTATGGTTTAATTTAACCAAGAATTGAAGATCAGTTGTTACGTAATTTTTAGGACACTTAGATCCAAAAATCCCTTAAGGTAGTCTCAAAATGGTGCCAAGTATTTCTTTTAAAAAATCACCTGACATTTCTAGGTGGTATTTTTATATTTATTCATTATTGGGAATGGTTTTAATGTCCCAAAACCAAATTATATTGATGGGAGAAGGAGGATCACTCACACAAGTATTGGGTAGCAAGCGGGAAGCCTGCTTTTAAAACTGAAATCTCTGTGTATAATACTAATCTGGATAGTGAAAACTAAGAGCATTTAGTGTGAAAATTATCTTTGTCAGTCTCCTGAATTTAGTTGATTCCTGGAAAAAAGAGAGAGAGAGAAAAGCTTTATAATTTCTTTTTATGTAGATACCTGGAAGTAATGAAATGGACTTCCAAGATGAAAACAGAGTACTGAGAGAGTTATTTGGATGATTAATTCCAAAAGAAAGTTATTATAGAAAAGGAACATTAATTTGGGAGAGAATTATACTATCTATGCAGATTTATTAAATTATCTGTAAAACTTAGTCATTTCTCTACTACTTTGCCAGAAAGAGCTCATGGTTTGTGAATTTTCTAAGAGTCTGAGACAGTATAGGCTTGATAATTGGTGACTATTATCATTATCATTACTATTGTTATGTTAATCAGGTGAGAAAAAAATTATGTCTCATTGGTATATATTATATATAGATGGTATATATTTTATATACATACATAATTTCTAGGCACTATTTTATATATACATATGCATTATATATACATACAAATATTACATATAATACTCATGTACAGGTTATATGCATACAGATGTATTTTATATATGTATATGTGTTATATACACACACACTATAATTCCCAGGTAAGAGTCACATGGTTACAATGTTCAGGTTAATGCAGATGACAGATGGTAGTAGGGTGCAGAGGGTTTAAGTAGAGATGGAAAGGTCTGGACCAACTACCATGGCACGTTTGCTGCTTGGGTCTGTATGTACTAGCCCATGTCAGCTTCATCTCTCTGTGATGCTCATGCAGTCTCTTCCTAGAGATCTTTCTCCCACCTGCAGGGTCCATGACTCAGGGCTGACCAATCTTCAAGGAAAATGATCATTTATCACTCATACATTTATTTATCCTTCAAACTCCAATAAATCAGTATCCTCTTACCCTTTTAGACTCCCTCCCTCAAACTGAGATACTTGATTCATTGTCCCAGGGCACTGTTCTCATCTACAAAGTGGCTAATCCTCACCTAAGGGGTTTGCAGTAAGGGCTACGAATGTTCCTCAGTCTTTAGGGTATTTTCGCTTACGTCCCGTCAAAGACACTTCACTTATTTTTTTGTTTGTTTGCTTTTTTTGTTTTTCCTAGCTCACTGGTTATTTTCTGTCCGGTTCTCTACTCAGCTTTTAACTTTGGAGTATAATCCAGGGTTCAAGGATTTACGATTGTTCTCTTCTTAAGTGAACTCATCAGTTCCCACGACTATCATGTCATTATAGGCTGACTCCCAACTTTATTTCTCTAGTCTTCACTGCTTGCCATTTCAGGGCTGAACTGCTCACTTGACATTGCCACTTGACTCTCTAATGTGCAAGTGAAACAGATATAAAATGCAACTATTGATTCCCATGACCCCTACTCCTCCAATTACTTTATCCCTGGATTTCCTCATCTTAGAAAATGGCACCATCTATGCTCAAGCCAAAATCCAAGGAGTATGAGTCTTTTATTTCATCCTTTCACACCTTTTTAACCCATCAGAATGTTCTATTGATTGCATTTCCAAAATATATCCCCAGTCCCAATGCTTCTCCGCACACATACTGTTATCATTCTAATTGGAGCCATTCTCTCTCAACCTGCTTAATAACTTGTAAGAAACTCCCTCCTAACTGTCTCACTTTCTGACTCTTGCCCTTGATACAATGTTCTCAGCAGCCAACAGCTTCATAAAATACTCGTAAGATCAAATCATCCCCTTCCTTAAAACCTTGGACTGACTTTCTATCAATCCTGAAATAAATCTGCAATTTCTTACCATTTCCAAAAAATAAGTGATCTCACTCAACATTCACCACAAACCCTATTTCCATTCTCTTTATAGTCACCCCACTCTATTTCCCTGCTTCAGTCAAACACTCTTACTACTACATCAGGGCCTTTGCACTTGATATTTCCCCTCCTGGAATGCTCTTATTCTAGTTTTCCAATCACCAAGTTCTCACTCTTCATGTCTCCATTAACTGGTAATTCCTGAGAGAGGCTTTCCCTATGACTTGCCCTAAAATAAGACTATAGTTATATTCTATCACATTTCCCTATTTTATTTTATTCATTTAATATCAGTTGAACCACTGCTTTGTTTAGAAATGATCGATTTATTATTTATCCTAGTACCATCAAAAATATTCTCCTTTGTTAAGAGTACAGACCTTGTTTGTGTTTTATCATGTGTTTCTCACTGCCAACAACAATGTCTCATACATAGGAGTTCAAAAAATCTTCCTCAAATGAATGAAAGAATGAATGGATTGAGATTATGAGTCAGTACTAGGGGTTTTGGCCTAGTCAAAGCGATCAGGAGGGCTTCCATGTGGAAGTAACATTTGAGTAAAGGGTTGATAACTTTGTAGGCATGATGTAGTTTTCTTTCTAAGAGTGAGTGGTGGGGGAGCAGGAGCATGGGGTGATGGCAAGAGTGGTGGCATATGCAAAGACCCAGTGGAAGGAGAAACCCTGGTGCACTGGAGGAGCAAACAAAGGGCTCATGTGCCAGGAGCTGGTTGGGCAAGAGGGCTGGTGGCATGGGAGGTGACTTGTTTTCAAATTGTTTCTCAGGGAAATATTTTTCCTAAGCAAAACTTTTTATCGAGTTTTAATACAGTCCCAAGGCCCACCCACATTTCCTAACTCGTGTTCTGTGAGGACCCATAGACATCTAGATAGCCTACCTACAAGGATAAATTTCTTGTAGGAAAGACAGACTTTCTGGGATTTGCTTATTGGCCTGTACCCCTCTGGAAGGAAGGTGTCTACTTCATTTACAGGGTCAAGCCCAGCTCTGCCATCCTGGGCATTTGCTACTCAAGTGATCTTGGGGAGCTGAGGTGACAGCTCTAAGGTGGGTATTAAAACACATGAGTTTTCATCCCAGGGTTGCTGTGTAAGGTCAGGACCCTTATGCCTCAATGTTAAAATACATTGAAACCCACTGGTCTGGTCTACCTCTAGAGCTCATGCATATCCTACCTCTCAGAGCTCCAGCATTCTCTAAATAGATGATTGATAGACAGCAGCAGAATATAGAGCTCATACATCATTCCAGAGGGAGAAAGACCTGGAATTAAATCCCAGCTCTTTCCGTTATTACCAATATTACCATGACTGCATTACCTCATCTCCCTGAGCTTTGAGATTAAATGGAATCATATACTCCCAATCCCAGAGGAGTGTATGGTATACAGTGGTAAGTAGAATCCACAATACACAGGACAGCCCCCCCGTCTCACCCTACAACAAAGTATCTGGCCCAGAAGGTCAGTACTGCAGTCATGAAACCCCACCCTGCAAACTCAGTTCCTGTAACTTGCCCATGGGAGCATAAAACTTGAGTATTTGTCTTTGTTTCCAAATTTTCTACTGTTCTTGGCTCCCACTAACTTAAGCAGTTTCACCTTACCTGGGACATGGTAAGCAGTAAATAATATTCTGATTAACTCAATGCAGCAAAAGAAATGGTTTTCCTTCCCCTACCACAACCCAGTTAACTTTTACAAGACATGTTTGGTAAACTGAGAGTACATCTGTAATTAAAACTCCGATTACAAGGTTTCAGGATTGAATTAAATTGGCCTCTCAGCCTCTTAATTGGTTAAGTATATAGAAGCACATGTAAATTTTAGTAACTGCAAACCTCTTAAACAAAAATTTCATCTCTAGTGTATGTCATCAATTTAACTACACAGTTAAATTGTTTTAATTTATTTGTTCTGTTCGATCCCTGCAAGAAAGATACTTTTGGAAGAGAATTTCTGCTTGAGAGAATGTTATGAAAGTGGCCTGTCATGCTCTTGAAGGAGAGGATGCTGACTTTAGAGAAATGACAATTTCATGTACTGTATTTGAGGGTTAAGAAACTCACCCAAAGTCAAGTGAGAAGCCTATTTTCAAGAGGCAGAGGGAAGCACTTAAGCATGATGAGGCTCTAATGGGCTGAGGTCTGTGCTTTTCAACCCTGGCTGCCCATAAAAATCACCTGGGGAGATTAAAAACATACAGACCCCCAACCCTCACTATTTTAAGCAAAATCTCTGAATTGAGTCTAGGTAGCAGAATGTAACAATGCTCCTCCATACAATTTGTAATACTGCCAGAGCCGAGAACCCCTAGCTTAGGTGAAGGAAAAAAATGACCATAATAATAACATGTGAGCTGTTTTGGAGAGCTTAATCAAGCAACACTGCTGTGTTTTTAATTTGCAATATTAACAGATGTCTTGTTATGCAGGGAACCAACAAATCTTATCCAGCATTATTAATACCTCACATTTGTGTTTTTATTGCCAATTTTCAGAACCACATATATATTTAATTCTCAAAGCTACCATCAAGGGTACTCAGCAGTAAATAAATAAGAATTATATAAATATATCTAATGAGCTCAGAAAGCTCATTTCACTTACCCAAATTTGAGTGGGTTGGTTCCTTCCCTCTTTCCTCCATTTATTTCTTCAATATTATAGTCAGTCTGCTATGTGATGGAGGCCAGGTGTTAACTTGTTCAAGAATTACGGCAGCAGAACATAGAGTCTGAGGCAGGAAAAGGCCCCGCGGTGACAAGAACGTGACATCATCAAGCAAGTGACAGAACAGATTTCCCGTAAGGTTTCTGCCCCAGGGTGCTGTGACAGGGATCTCACACAGTTACGAATTCATTGGTACCGGGGTTACCTGCTCCACTGATCTCAGCCCCTTGTCGTCAGCATTTACACTCTTCTCCTCTCTCAATTCCAGGCCTCTAATCCCTATTTGCAGTACAAAATCTTCTTTGTTAGATATATATACTTTTCTCACTGTGGTCCTGCCCCTACCCGGGCACTTCTGCCTCAACCCTACCCAGGCGGTCCGCACCGCCCAGCCTCGATGTCAAGCATGTGACTAAGGGCTGACCAATCCTGGTACTCGTGCCCTGTTCACAACGATTGGTCTAAAACGTGTCCCTAGTACGGCCACGCCCAGGTCTCCCTGTGATTCCACCTGAGGCTACAGCGAAACGGGGCATCTCCCTGCTTTGTGGGTCCCGAGCTGTGAAATGCCTCCGCTTTTGCCTCTTGGACAGAGAGGTGTGTGTGGCAAGAGACACTAAGGTCAGCCTGAAAAGAGGAAGACCAACGAACACAACCACGAGATGGAAAGGGTGGGAGCTCAGGCCCTGTGCGGGGGTGGGGGTGGGGGTGGGGGTGGGGGGGCCCGGGTCCACAGGTGCCTGGAATTCCCCAATCACTGAGCCAATAAACTCTTACCACGTCAGGGAGTCTGAGCTGTATTTGGCAATTCTGTAACAGAAAACAATCTGATCATTACACCACATGTCCTAAAGACTATGGACATTTGAATATGATTTTGATGAACCAGTTTCAGCTCAGAATGGGGCTGTTACACACAATTGAAAATATTAAGGAAAGTCCCCCTCCAATCACAGCCTTGGGCCTTGCCTACAAAGGGCATTCCTCTAAGCGTCAGAGCAGGAAACGTGCGTTAGTCCAGTGACCTCTGAGTGTAGTGCTGGACCAGCAGCATCAGCAGGGGACCTTGCAGAAATGCAAATTCTCAGGCCCTTCCCAGGACTTATTAAATCAGAAACTGTAGGTGGGGCCCACAGTCTGTTTCCACAAGCCCTCCAGGTGACCCTAACGCATGCTAAAGGCAGAGAACTGTGTTGTAGAGTCAAAACATGCCCCTATCTTTTCTATGAGAGGTAGTTAATGTATATTTTGAGTGGTAGTATTATGAAACATTTCTCTCTCTCTCTCTCTCTCTCTCACACACACACACACACACACACACACACATCTTCTTTGTCTAAACAATTTGACAGACCTAGACAACCTGAAAATGTCTTTACCTATTTTTGTTGATAAATGGCAATAAACAGTAAAAATAATAGTAGCTATAAACATCACTGAATGGTTAGCATAGATCAGGGATCATACCATTTTATTTACAGACATGACTTCCCCCTTGGAAGTTGGCACTGTGGAACTTTTTGGTGTCGCTCTCCCTGGAATGAGTTCTCAACACCCTGCTACCCATCCCTGGATTAGTGACTCAGTAGGTACATCTCCTTTATTAGTAGGGTGCAAGTTGGGGGCCTCCTCTAGTATTCTCAGAAGAGACAGTATTCTAAAGAATCAAGGAGAAAGTTTATATGGTGAAAAGGAGAATCTTTTGCAGGGAGGTTAAGATGAAAACTCCCCACAAATAATTCACTATTTGCCTGTTATCATGGAGGCATGTCTGACCCAGGTAGAATGATGGTACCATCTACGAACCATCTGTTTTCAATATGGTAACTTGAAGCTAATAAAAATAGTCTGGTACTGTGGAGAAGGAACCACATTATTTGTCTGGCATTGGTTCATGTTTTGAACACTTGAGAGATTCTGCTGTAATAGTTTCAAATGCTGACCCATCTTCAATTGCTGGGCATCTTAAGCATTACCCAAGGTCTTAATGGAAAGTATCATTTTCTAAGACTCTGAGTCAGACGACAGGGAATGGAACACAGAAATCCATGTTATATGAGAAGGATTTTCAGCTAGACCAGGACCTCTCTCCGTGAAGACCACTGGTTTACGAACTGTGCACTCAGTGTCAGGGGAATCACTGTAAGGGCTGTGGGCAGTCCGCCAGTGACGGCCACTTTTATTTGTTTTCTATTCTGAATTTTGGCATAAGGTCCCATTTAAAGAAAGAAATGTGCTACCTGTTTTTAAAGTACGGTATTGATTTATTCTCTGTTTAGGATTTCAGGGAGATTGGGACTGGAGTCCAGGGTGCTCATCTGCCGGAACCAGAGAGCCAACCAACAAGGATCAAGGACCACTGAGGGAGAGCGAGTTTTCTCAGAACTCTCTAGATTTCCAGCTCTCGGGCACACTTAGGAGTATGATAATTTGGTCAGGTCCTCCGTGCCTTCTGACTTGTGACACTCACCATTTCAAGGCTGACCCTTTCTGAGCATGGCTTGTTCACAGAAACCCGCTGAGGGGGTTACACGGCGGCTGGCATGCGTGGACGTCCTTCGGGTGACAGCAAGAGGGCGCACGCTGAGTGGGGGGTCAGCTCAGGGTTCGCAGCAGAAACACGTGCACCTTTTTCCTTCATCTTCTGGGATGTCGTTTGGGATCTGGTTGTGCATGAGGAGGTTTTCTAGGACACAGTCTTTAAGACTCCTGTCTTAGAAATAAAAAGAAAGAAATCCTATTTTATAAAATCCCAGCAAGGCCAATTTATGATTATGAGATCTTAACATTGACTTTGAAGAACTGAAAATTTTTTATTGGCAAATACAGGTATCAAGATATTTAAGGCATTGGGTCATAAACTGGGGTTCACCGAAAAGCAAGGAAGAGATTGTGCAAATATGTGCATATAATCTGGGTAGAACCCTCCCCTTTCACACACACACACACACACACACACACACACACACACACACACACAGAGGATGTTTCTAAGTTTCCTTTGTAAATATGGTCCCTCTGACTAGACAGGACATTGTCTGTTGGTGGCTACATATGTCCATCTAGTAATCCACAAATTGCTGGTTTTATTGACCACGAGGCAATATCACACTCTTGTTTTTTTAATAGACTAGAGCCAGTTTCGTTTTTGTTTCAGAAAAGAGAAAAAAGGGGGGAGGGGCGGCATTAACCTAAAGTAAAGTGTTAAGAAGTCCTTTTACCGAAGTCATGTTCAAATACTTGCCCCAAACAGTACCAGGTCAGGGTTTTAGGAACTGTGCCTCTTGCTTAGATAACGTGTTCCATTCCAGTATTCTTCAAAGGTGGGACTTAATTAGTCAGGATTCTTCAGAGAAACAGAACCAATAGGATGTGCATATACAGAAAGAATGTTATTACAAGGAATGGGCTGACATGATTATGAAGGTGGGCAAGTCCCAAGCTGGAGACTACGGGAATCGGTGGTGTAATTCACGTCCAAGTCTGAGGGCCTTGGAACCAGGCCGTGCAGGAGGAGGAAGTGGATCTTTTATGAGCATCCAGCTAATTGAAAATCATCCGACCTTGACATGTAGGCAGACTCAAAGGTTAAGTGAAAGTGTAGAAAGTGTCTAAATTACACTGTGTTCTTCAATCCCTAGTGTTAGGAAATTAAAGTCACAAAAGTATTTGAACTATTTTCTGTATACTTTAACCTTGAGTGTTCATAAGTTGGGTCTTAAGTAGTTTGACACAGGTTACCCGTAACTTATTGGGATCAAAAGAAATCACAGTTGTCTGTATATTATCCCAGAGCAAAGAGACAGGATGGGTCAGGGACAGGCTTGTTTCCCTCACAGGATAGTAATTCAATTTTACTTAGACATGTAATATATTGTTTCTTCTAATGGCCTCCCACCCCTAACTCCCAGTGTGAAGTCCAGTATGTAGTTGGGGTACCTGTGTCTGACCAAATTCTCTGTTGGCCTACAAGGTTATTTTTAAACACCTTTATTCTTTTGTGCCAGTTCCATAAATCCTTCTGCTACCAGACTTTGAATGTGGTATAAGTATCAACTGCCAAATAAGAAAGTAGATTCTGACAAAGCTATATAATCAAAAGTAATTTTCTTTTTGCAACTATTCCATAAAGAAAAATAAAACATTTGAAGTTGTTCAACTACTTCCATTGTCTTACATCAGTATTCTTTTTTTTTTTTTTTTTTTTGAGAGTTGTTATATAAAGCTAGGGCAAAGCTGCAATAATAATATTCTGTATTTTATTTTTGTATTTCTCACCTAACTTACTGCTGTCTCTTTTTAATATTCCTACCATCCTTTTATATATATTACCTGCTGGGCCAATCTTTTCTCAGTCAAACCATTGAATTTTCTTATTATGTTTCAAGTATCTTAAAGATGCCTCTCTATTTTCTGGGTCTCTTGCAGCTAAGCAGCAGTCCCAGGAGCCCCAGCCCACGTGGGGAGAAGGAAAGTGTGTAGGTTGGGGGACTCAAGAAAGGAAGCAAAGATTTGAGTGACAGGAAATCCCTTCTTCGGATTTTCACTTCGGAGACAAGTGAGCCCAAGGTGAAAACAAAGACAGGTCACAACAGAGGCATCCAGTTTATTCAGAGAACATGGTGCAAATTGTTCTTCCAATGAAAGATAAACAATAGAAACATAAGTTGTAAAAAATAAGCCTTTGGAGAGGAAATTTTATACCCCAACCCCAGATCAGAGCACAACAGATTCCAAGTTCAGGGACTGAGATGCAACTACGATGCTTTTTAAAGCCAGTAGAGAGAGGTGGTAGTTCAGAGCAGCAATGACCTCTGGGAAATCACCTGCCTCAGAATGTGCACGCCAGTGCTACTGGGAAGTCGAGGAGAAAGGCTTAGGACATACAAGGTCGAACAATTAATTTGGTGAACTCATCCTAGAAAAAGTGCTACACACCTCATTGCTGAATCTCACTACGGTCACCATGAAGTCCTCCCCTTGGGAAGCTGTGCACAGACGCCAGCGCCTAGTCCACCCTTCAAAGCAATTTTGGAACTCTTTTTCTGGAATGCCCCTCAGAGCTGTCATCGTTCACAAAATCTGACAATTAAGTTCACGAACTTGCCACTGTGCACTTATGCGCTTACATTGGCAACATTGTACAAACAACTCGGTAAGGTGTCATAACGTAAGTGCATGGGGCAAGTTCATTAACTTAATTGTCAGATTTTGAAGATGACAACAGCTCTAAAGGCCATTCCAGAAAAAGAGTTCCAAAACTGCTTTGAAGGGTGGACTAGGTGCTAACATCAGTGCATAGCTTCCCCAGGGGAGTATTTTGAAGGTGACCCTAGTGATATTCAGCAATGACATTATGTAGCACTTTTTCTAGGATGAGTTTGTGAAATTAATAGTCTGACCTCATATGTTGAGGTAAATTGCATCATACCTCCTTTAGTCAATGTTTTCATTATAAAAATATGTTAAATTTTGTCAATTATTTTCTCCATCTATTAAGATGATCAAATGATTTTTATCTTTCATTGTGTTAATGTGCAGATTACATTTATTGATTTGCATGCTGAATCATCCTTGAATTCTAGAGATAAACCCCCTTTACTATGGTGGATTATCCCTTTAATATGCTGCAGACTTTTGTTTAATAGCATTTTGTTGAGGATTTTTGCATCTGTATTCATCAAGGATATTGGCTTATAATTTTCTTTTGTTCTTATGTGGCTTTGGTACAGGAGTAATGCTGACCTAGTTTGAGAAGGATTGGTATTAATTCTTCTTTAAATGTTGGGGAGATTAAACTCATGGAATTATCTGTTCCCGGGCATTTTTTTTATTCATTCTGTAAGTTGTTATTGGTGTGTTCAGATTGTCTTTTGCTTTATGGTTTAGTCTTGATAGGTTATACATGTCTAGTAGCTTCTTTATTTCTTCCAGATTCCTCAGTGTGTTAGAAAATATTATTCATAAGAGTCTCATGATTTTTTTTTAATTTCTGTGGCATCAGTTGTACTGTCTCCTCTCCTTATGATATTATATATTTTTTTCTGTTGATATTTTTATTAGGATTACATTAAATTTGTAAATTACTTCAGGAAGAACTAACATCTTAATGACATTATTATAAAATTGAGTGTTTCTAATACAGGGCAGTTTTGATCCATTTTTTCAAGTCTTCACTTGTGTCCTTCAGGACTGTTCTAAAGTTTCATTCATACTAGTCTTATGCATTTCTTAAGTTTATTCCTAAGTGTTTCATTTTTTTTATCCTACCATTAAATAGTCTGCTTTGGCTTCCCATGCCTCTCTAGCTACTGTTGATTCTAAAGTTTATGTGAAAAAAATAAACCATAACAGAGAAAGTGTGAAGGAAGAGCTACGAAGGGGGATTAACCCAAACAGATACTAGAACATACACTCTTTTCTTGGACTAGTTAAAGATTAGTCCATTTTATTTATCTTTTCAAACAAGCACTTCTTAGTTTCATTGATTTTTCATTGTCTTTATAGCCTATATTTCATTTTATAGTCTCTGCCAACTTTGGACTTAATTTGTTCTTCATTTTTCTAGTTTCTTGGGGTGTAAATTTAGGTTGTTTATTTAAAAGCTTTCATCCTCTTAAATGTAGATAAGGTGAGTTTTTCAAGTTGAAACAAAAAGATACTAAACAGCAACATGAAAGCATATAAGAGTATAAAACTCTCCGGTAAATTTGTCTATATACACAGACAAATACAGAAAGCTGTAACACTGTAATGGTTGGGTGTAACTCACTTGTAATTTTAGTATAAAAATTAAAAGACAATGTCTTCAGAGCTATGTCTACAAAATTTTGATGATGAGTACAGAACATAAAATGATGTAAATTGTGACATTAATAATAAAGTGTGGTGAAGGGGTAATAAATGTGTTTGTATACTATTGAGGTTAAATTCTTATCAACTTAAAATAGATGTGTTATGTTAGCCTCAAGGTAGCCACAGTGAAGATACTTATAGAAGACAGAAAAGAGAAAAAGAGAAAATATACAAGAGTATCACTATAAGAAATCAACAAAACACAAGGAAAAAAACAAGATAGGAAAAGAGGAACAAAAGAATTATAAGACAGGCAGAAAACAATTAACAAAATAAAATAGTAAGTTCTTCACTTTAAATAATTTCTTAAATGTCAATGGATTAAATTCCTCAAAATATATAGGGTGATTGAAAGGGTGTTTGTGTGTGTGTGTGTGTGTGTGTGTGTATCCCAAATGTATGCTGTCTACAAGAGACTCACTTAAGCGAAAGAATGGAAAAAAATACTCCGTGAAAATAATAAAATATAGAAGGAATGGCCATTCTTATAAAGTAAAAATAGACTTTAAGTCAAAACTGATCACCAGAGACAGAGAAGGACATTATGTAATGATAAAAGGGCCAATTCATCAGGATGATGTAACAATTATAAATATAAAGGCACCCAACATTAGAGCACCTAAATATATAAAGAAAACATTGAAAGAACTGAAGAAAGAAATAGACAGCAATGTAATGAGTAGGAGACTAGTAGCCCACTTTCAACAATGGGGAGAACCTCTAAACTAAAAATCAATAAGGAAAGAGCAGACTAGAACACTATACATGCAATAAACCTAATAGACATATATAGAACATTCTACTCAACAACAGCAGAATACACATTTTTCTCAAGTGTACATGGAACATTCTCCAGAACAGATCACATATTAGGCCATGAAACAAACCTTAACAAATTTGAGAAGACTGAAACTATACTTAGTATCTTTTTCTACCACACTGGTATGAAACCAGAAATCAATAACAGAAGGAAAACTGGAAAATTCACAAATATGTGGAAATTAACACTCCTGAACAACCAATGGATCAAAGAAAAAAAAATCAAAAGGGAAATCAGAAAATGTCATGAAACAAATGAAAATGAAAACATAACATACCAAAACTTATAAAATGTATAATAGCAAAAGCAGTACTAAAAAATTTATAGCAATAAATGCCTACATTCAAAAGAAAAAAGATCTTAAAAATTACAGTAGACTCTCCATTAACTGGATCTCAAGCAACCGGCAGAAAAATCTTGCCAGTTGCTTGAGAGTGCTGGTTGCTTGAGTTCTGGTTAAAAAAGAGTCTACTTACATTGATCTGGCATCTACCAATTCCCATGGGTGCCGAGTAACTGAGAGTCTCCTCAGTTACTCGGCACCCATAAGAAAAGCACAGCTTTCTAAGTGCAGGGCCCTGTACAGTTACACAGGTCACACATTCTTAAAACCAGTCCTTGTCCCCAGTGATGATGACTCACTATTTCTCTGTATTTTTCTCCTATTGTCATTGATTCTCTTTATTATACATTCTGTTCTTTTTTTTTTCTGTCTTTTGATTCCCCCCTCCTTCTCATTTTTTTGCACATCTATTCATTACTTTTCTGTTAATGTTTCTGTGACCCGGTACCTATTAGTCTCTGGTGTCTAGGTTTAACATAAAAGAGACAGAGAGTATTTGGTTTGAAGTAATTTGTTTAGTTTATCAACCACATGGCACATTATCAAAGCATGGGTATTCTGATACTGATGGAATTTTCCAGTGCAGTCTTGGTAGGGTTCAAAGAGATAGAGTATATTAAAATATGCATGTCCTTTCAGCTGTCTGAAAGAGAGGCAATGAATAAAACAAGTCAGGTTCTTCCATTATCACAACTGTAGCAGCAACCAGCAGTAGTCTGCTGTTGAAGTGTTTATTCTCATTTGGACCTGTCTATGCATTTATGAGTTAATATTTAAATGCTATGAGGCTTGTTTTTTACCTTGATTGTAAAGTGATGGTGATTTTGTCTTTTATTAATATTTCTATTACAAGAGGACCACAGGTGGTAGCTACTGTGGCCCAGGCATTCGTATTACACTGGAAGAAGTCTGCTATTGTTATAGCTGTGGCTGGGAGCTCTCATACACTGCTAATGGGATGAAGTGATGGGCTCTCCCTCAGTTTTGGATGTGTAGTGATTTTCATATCCGATGTGAGGGCCAAGAAAACCTGCAGGAGAACAACAGTTGTCCCAGGCAGCTTAGCCTTTTTGTTATCTTTCATTTTTAAATTACTTATTTTGAGCTTCTGTGGGTCAGAATCTCTCACTGGGGTTAGGTTGGCACCGAGGAAGGTAAAACTTTTGAAAAGAACCGAAACCCTCAAATTTCAGAGGGGTAGGGCAGAAGAGAAAGAGAGGAAGGTTAGGAAGAAAAAGAGTGTGTGATGATTACATAAATGAATTAGGGGATAAGGAAGATTTCAGAAAACACAAGGGATCTACCAATCAATTTTGACCCTGTTTGAAAAGCACAGCAATGTGATTTTATGTCTTTCAAATAGATTCTGAACAGTATTCTTCTAAATTAAAATTGTAGCTGACGAGCAAAAAAAAAAAAAAAAAAAGGTCACAAAAAAATCTCATAATGTTTTAAGAATTTGTGTTGGGTTGCATTCAAAGCTGTCCTGGGCCGCAGGTTAGACATGCCTGGTTTTGAGCACTTAGGATTCAGAGATGAGATGGAAATGCATTTATTTGATCAACGATCAAGCATCTCCAGGCCTTCTCACCTTGCTCTCTACTATATTTGCCTGCCTAGTTCTCTGAATTTTTATTAAACAGAATCAGGAGACTAGGGTAGATAGAGACAAGATTAGAGAAGCAGGAGAAAAAGAGAAATTTCTTTGCTTAAAGCCTAAAGAAAACAGAGAAAGATAAGAACTATTAATAGGAAGAAAAGCAAGTCAATCTATATGAAGAAAAATGGAGGAGAAGATAGGAGAGAGAGAAGAAAGGCTGGAAGGAGAGTAGAAAGTAGAGAACAAATTAGGGAGAGTGTTTTGTCACCGGAGCGATGGTGAGATGTGAGATTACTGAAGCGTCAAGGAAGAGAGTTTTGGAGAAATCTTGCCCTGGGTTATGTATGTCCCCCACCCTTCGAGGGACTTGAGAAGACAATAAAGACAATAAAGAATGAGATTTCTTTTAAATTATTTTTTGTTCTTAGACTATTAAGAGTTTCTCAAATGCAATTCTATACAAAGAGTGAGCCACATGAAGGCTCCAAAGTTTATTAAAATTAGAGAAAGAAACTGGACTGTTCTCAAAATGTTCGCTGTCTGGTTGTGGAGATAAGACATGAGTGCAAGTGTACGCAAAGATGCAACAACTGAACTCACAGCTTGGCTATGGTGTAACCAACTTGGAAGAGAGAGGTCTCCAACAGCTAGGCAATCTCACTATTCTTTGACTTCCATTGTTCTTGTCCAGGTGAATGTCCTGCTCATATTTTTATTCCTACAGCCTAGGATGGTGTCTTGATGTCTATGCTTTCAGGAAATAATTACAGAATCAATATCATAATTAATGCCAAACTGTGCTTGTTATGAATACTTTAGCCTGCGTTTCACCACACACATACACACAGGGATATAAAACTATTTTGCATACTGAATGAAAGCTTTCTAATGTTATAAAGAATTAAACAGAGACCCTTCCAATATCTGTTAAAGTAGCCATAGATTCCACGGAAGGGTGAAGAAAAAATTATAATGTTATGGACTAGAGATCCCCAAAATAGTTCCCTCGAAAGTATGGCATTATTCTCCCTTTCACATTTTTAAACAAAGAAAATGAACATAGCCATTGAATAAGATAAATTTAATGACACCTTCATCATTGCAATTAAGAAACACAATTCTTAAAGAAGCCAGAGCCAGAGAGCCAGAGAGAGAGAAAGAGAGAGAGAGAGAGAGAGAGAGAGAGAATGACTATGAAGAGATAAACACATTCCACAGGATTAATTCTTACCCAGGGCACATAGTATATGCAGCCTCTGAATCGCCTTAATTCATCTCTGTCTGTTTCTCTGATGCAGATGATAGAGTGGCTCAGTTAAATTGAAATTGAATTAAGTTGACAACCAAAGAGTGGCATTGTTACTGGCTGAAAATCATTAATTTTGATGTGATAAATTCCTTTCTAATGGGGGACTTTTTATTATCTCTGGTATTTTTGTTTTGGTGACATTTTCCAATAATGTCAATATTTCAAGTAAGCCAGAGGAGAAACAAAGCAGCCTTACCCTCCTTCTCCATTATTATTATATTTTAAAAACTCCTTGCTGCCCTTGTCTGCTTAATACAGGATGAAGAATTAACAGGATCAAGAACATAACACAATCATGACTGTAATGTACTGATTAATTTTGGGGTTTTATCAGTATAAACATGGAAGTAAGTGTGAAATACTCTCTATCTGGTGATCAGTTGGAAGTTTAATCCCACTGGGAGTCATCTGACAATGCCTTCATCGGCAAATGTTACCCCTTGGGAGCCCGCTGTATAATTAGTGTCTTTGTTCCCAGAAATTCAAGAATGCATTCTTGTTTACTCAATGCAATGGGTCACAACCCTGACTGCATCCTGTCATCTCCAGAATTAAAAAAAAAAAAAAAATACTGTTGCTTCATAGAAATTTGTATTTAATTGGTCTGTGGGACAGCTGGGAAGTTGGGATTTCTTGTAGATTCCCCGGTGATTTCCTGTAAGGTTCAATACACGAGTTAAATGGTGACTTGTCTTTAGATGTGTTCAGTTGTCAATTCAGAAGGTTAGACTCAAAAGCATTAACTGAGAAATCCTTCACATCAACATGATGGCAAGTAGGTCTCCTCTCGCCTGGTGACTTGCATGGCTGCATGGATTACGATATTTAAAAGAATATTAAAGCCATTTGTAGCCTCCGGAGGAAGTGGTGCTATGATTCACCAGGGGCAGGAAGAGTGAACGGTGCTATAATACCATGTACTGCCCAACCCTGAATTTACAAGCATATGTGTTTAAATTGTGTTTAATTCAGGTGGGATTCACATTTAATAAGTGATCCCAATTCACTAAGGAATTAGCATGTTCTTCTAAGCCAGGTTTTTTGAGGCAAAAAGTCTTTGTATTGATTCTTTTTTGCTTCCTCTTTCTCCATTTCTGAAATTTCAGCCTTATTTAATAGGTGACAATAGAAAATAATTGATTAAAATGGCTCATAACCCTCCCTTTGGACCTTGAGCCTCCTGAGGTTAGGCATCGTGTTTTGCCATTTTTGTGCCCCCAGCACCTGAAACAAGGTTTGGCACGTGGATGCTGATGTAATAGTGAATCCGATGACTCACTCGCGCCCACGCTCTGAAGTACATGTCTTCCTCTCACAGCCACCCCTGCCTTTTAAACTACCCTTCTTTTTCCCTTTATGTCTAATCTAATAATCTTCCTGCACTGTCCCGGTTTCCTACGTGTCCTGCCACACCGCCTCCTGGCGCGTCTCACTAGGGAGCAGGTTGTCTTGTCCAAAGACAGCAGGGACTATTTCTCCCACTTGTCATCTTCCTCAGCAGTGTGGCCCGGCCATCCCGCCAGCAACAGCTGGGGTCCATTTCACCACCACCTCGGACCGAGGCACCTTCTCTGCTGCCCTGACGGATAGATGGCGTGGACGTGATGCTGCGCTTGTTGTGAGCAGAGCCTTAGCTGTCCTGGCAGCTTTATATCCCTCCCCCTTTGAGGCCTGCAATCTCATAAGAATCGTGTGTACCCTGAAGCTCCCACGTTGTGAAAGCCCTGAGGTGGTGCGAAGATGTGGGGGCCCGGGGGATGCGGGGAGACCGTGATGTACCGAGGAGCCAGATGTGTGAATGAAGAGACCTCGGTGGTGAGTCCTCTAGCCCTAGCTACCAGCTGATGCCACACGGTTCAGATTCAAACTGCCCAATTAAGTCCTTCCTAAATTTCTTGCCCACAAGATTCTAAGCAAAATTAAAATTAAATACTTATTAAGTCACTAAGTTTTAGAGGAGCTTGTTATGCAATAATAGAATAGCTAACAGGGACAGACTCTGATCAATTCCTGTCGGCCTGTGTGGTCCGTAATGCCGTGCTTTCTGCCTACTGACCTCTACTTGAAGACAAGTTTCAAATCACCAAGGCAATTTGACTGCGTGCTCCAAATATTTCTGGAGTCACAGAGATCTCCTCGATACGCAGCCCCACCAAGGGTGTGACCCTGGACATACCATTTTTCCATTTCTGTGCCTCAATTTTCTTGTTTTGTAAAATGGAGTAAATAATAGATAATAATAGTGTTGGAGGGTTAAATAGATATTATATATAAAGCACTGAATACAGTGCTGAGCTCATTTTAAATGCTTAGTAAATGGGAATTGTTAAAAACAGCAAAATAATAGCAGTTTTCTGACTTGGTTTTTTTGCTGTTCTCGTTTGTTTGTTCTGCTGATTGTCGGCCAAGCTGAGCAGCCGAGCCTCGTGTGTTGTCATAACTTTATCCTATTTACTCTGGGACACTCGCATTCTCAGAATTTGAAAGTATCACGTCCTCTTTGGAACGTCAGCCCCTGGTGGTTCCTTAGTGGCCACTGAGTGTGGTAAATGGAAACCATAGGGACAGACCAAGTGCAGCCTTCAAAGGACAGTGTCAGCTGAACTCTTCGTTCCGTATTGTCGGCTATTATTTCAACAGCCTGTGAGCTCCTTAAAGTCAGGGGCAGTACGTAGACAGCTTTCTCACAGTTCTGAGTCCATGAAACAGGTATTTGAACAAAAGGTACACTCAAATAAATAAAATGTCAATGACAGCCGATTATGTCATAGACCTTCACATGTTATCTAAAGCACAGACTCCGAGGTACCCTCCTACTTAAGGCAGGCGGGACTACCATCATAAATAGACCCTAAATATGTCATTGCTCATTGTAAGGGTATTTCTGGTCAGTGAGCAGTGAATGAAACACCCAGCCTCTTTCTATTTGGGGGCTCCATGATCATTTAGGGTTTTGTCTACATATCCAGTGTTGCAGGAGACCACCCACCCTCTTCAAATTGCCAGCCAGTAAGCAGCACACATCGCTTCGGTTCATGTTTCTGCTTATCATGCAACTTCACCTAACTTCCGTCAAGGAGGCAGGTGGGGGTCGATGTTCTTTATGTAGGGGTGTGCCATGCAGGATATTTAGCCTCATACTTGGCCTCTACCCATCGATGCCAGTGGTAGCACCCCTCCCCACTAGCTGTGACTCCAAAAATGGTCTCCGCGTGTCCCCTGGAATATAAAATCACCCTTGGCTGAGAACCTCTAGACATGCTCAATGTGTAGTAGTGGAACAGGGGTAGGATGGCCACAATAAAAACTCCCATTCATCAGTCTGGTCGCGTGCCCTAACGGGGGGCCCAGAGACAGGCACTGTGAAGACCTCCAGCAGTGGAGGAAGTTCCTGGAGGAGAGGCATCAGACTTGGGTTCTGCTCTCTCTGCTCTCGGGGAGGAAGTCCCTCAGGCACGCTCTTCCTCATCTGCTTCTCTCCTGCCCACAGCTGCAGGCCACATCAGGTGTCCCCGCACGCTTGTGCAGCCTGCCTGCTGCTGGTGTACGTTTTGAGGCTTTGGTGTACGTTTTGAGCCTTTGGTGTATGTTTTGAGCCTTTGGGATGTTTTATGCCTAAGCAGTTAAAGGCATCTCTCAGCCAGACTTGTGGTTTCATTGGCAATATAATTCTCTCAGAACCTTAGAAGACTTTTGATCTATTTGCTTCTAGGGAGTTCTAGGGAGCAGCAACCATGCCCTAAAGTTTTGACCAGATGCATCCTCCACATTTCTTTCCTTAATTGTCCCCATGCCTCTTTCTCACAAATTAATGGCACCTACCTTGAGGCCATCTGAAACAAAAGACTGGGCAGAACTACAACAACCTTAATCTATTTTTGCCCAGAGGCTGAATTCCTGTTTTTCTTAACTGAGAAGTCTTAAGGATCTTCCTTTAAATTGTCTCCTATGCTTTGCCATCTGTAAACAATCAGCTTCTAAAATCCTGTGAAGGTCTTTCCTTTCTGCTTGCAAACCCTTGCTTGCAATTAGTTGCTATAAGCAGCAAGAAACTGTCAGTAAATGCCGGTATTCTAGCACAGTCCATAGGCTGCTTTCACAGCAACAGGCTCAGTATGCACTTGATCTTCCTTCCACGTATTGCAGATGAGTTTTATCAGACGTCTATCCATCTTTCTAGATGGAGAAATCTATTTCTGTACTGCCTGTTGCATTCTTCATTGCTACGTATTTTATCCATTTTTGACAAATCAGTACTGCTCTCGAAAATGCTAAGTCCTATATTAGGTGAGGCAGCTTGAATTGTTTTAACACATTGATCAAATGTGGTAAATATTTAAATGTTTATATTCATTTATTAATGTCACTTTATTAATATTTATTAATAATTTATTAATATACCTAAATATAGAATTTTCTATAAGATGGTTAAAATTAGATATGTTATCGATATAACAATCTAGTAATATAAAATGGTTCAAACGCAGAAGTTTATTTCTTAATCACGTAACTATTTGAGGCAGGCATAATTTGTGGGTACCTTTGTTTCCTCAGAGTGAGTACAAACACTGGCTGGGATGATGACACCATCTCCAGGGTCTCAGGAAGGCAAAAGAGCCAAGGCGCCACATTACGATTTGCACGCAAACTACATTGGCTAGAACTCAGTTACATGATTATGTTCTAGCTGTAAAGCTGGCTGGGACGTGTAATCAAGGGGTGTGACCAGGCACAGACAGGGAGAAGGATGGCGGCAGTGCCAGCTGCTCCTCCATGCCCTCTGCACTCAAATGAGCCCCAATCCCACTCTGAGTTCTACCCATGGATGTTCCATAGTCAACTTGAAGAGTAGCAGGATAGGCCACCTAAAATTTGACTGTAAGATTTCCGTGCATGCCACCCCCAAATTTGCCAACATTTACCTTTCATGGTCATCTTGACTTTGGGGAGGAGCCAGAAGTTGCACAGTGCCAGATCTGGTGAGTAAGGTGGATTGCTATACAAGAGGCGATGGGTGACCTGAATTGACTCAGGACATCAAGACAGCCAAAGCAGCGCAACTAAAGACACTTACGAAAGAAGACTTCCAGAACTGCTTCAGGAAGTGCCAAGAATGATGGGATGAGTTTATGTGTTTGAAGAGAGGGGGAGTATTTTGAGGGGGATTAATGGCAATGTGTCTTTTACTGTAATAATTTTTTTATTTAACCATTCACCATATTTTTTCTCATACCTCATATGTAACTAACTGCTCACCTGAATAAATCTAGTACCCATCTGACACCACACATAGTTATTACAGTACCACTGACTATATTCCCCCTGCTGCACTCTACCTCCCCATGACTATTTTGTAACTGCCAATTTGTACCTCTGAATCCCCTCCCCGCCTCACCCACCCTCCCAACGTCTCCACCACCAACTATCAAAATGCTCTCTGTATCCATGAGCTTGTTTCTGTTTTGATTGTTCGTTTGCCCTGTTCTCTAGATTCCACGTGGCATCTGCCTTTCTCTGTCTCATCTACTCAGCACAATACCTCCAGGTCCATCCAGGTTGTTGCAGATGGCAAGATTTCATTCTTTTTATGACTGAATGATATTGCAGAGTGTGTGTGTGTGTGTGTGTGCGTGCGTGTGTGGGCGCACGCGTGTGTGTGCGTGCGCGCGTGTGCGTGTGCGCGTGGGTGTGCGCGCATGGGTGTGTGTGAGTGTGCGTGTGTGCGTGCGCGCGTGTGCGTGTGGCGTGGGTGTGCGCGCGTGGGTGTGTGTGAGTGT